>CAJNOQ010009579.1:0-10163 GCA_905250885.1 Didymodactylos carnosus
TAGAAGACCTTTAGAAAACCTTTCAGAAACCACTTGGTGTTTCCCATGAAAATAAATTTGTAGAGCGCTGTACAAGAATATGGATAACAAAATATTTCGTTGTACTTGGGTACGAAACTTGGGCCTTTGCACTTACGTCAGGTCAATACAGCATCAAATTCGTTGGTGTACCCTGATCTGACTAACCACAAGAAATAAATCCAAACCCAATATACCGTTAGATCTGTCGCTAAGAGCTGTACGAAACCTGGTATATGAATTATGTATTCAAGATACTTTTGAAATCCTGGGGTGGGTGCGTGGCGGAGTGTCCTTTAGGGGGCCATATCAGCTAATCACGTGGAAGTAAATGTTTTTCTCTATCTTCGAAAGAAAGAGGTAAACTCAATAATTTCCTCCTTGCAACTGAAACACCTACAAACCCTGCTATGAAGTAGAATACCTTTTCCACAAGTGTTAAAATTTATTGGTTTGATAATTTGGCAAATCCAGTCTACATGAGTTCGAGAGAAGATCTAATTAAACCCAAGAAAAATAAAAGATTACTTCGTAGCAGTATTTTTTCTCTTCTTAAAAGAAAAAGAAAGAAGATAAGTAACTCAAAAAATTTGATCTGTTGAAAGTTTTTTTGCATTTCTTAAGATCTTGACTCAAGAAATGTCCTAATATCTTAAAGTTCTTGCTTAAGAAATTGACATTTTTTTCTTATCGTTTCTTACTTGAGATCTTGACACGCAGGAAACTTTATTTCTTGAGACAAGAGACTTCATAAGTTTTATTTCTTAACAGTCGTACGTTTTTCGGTTATCTTGTTTCTTCCAACTCCAAGTCATTGAAAACCTTATAATTAATTGTCTATTAAATACCTATTAATAACCGATCCAGTGTCTGTTAAATGGACATTTTTAGACCACTGAGACAATTTTTGGAACGTTTTAGGCACTGAAATTGAGAACATCTTAATGCCTAAAAGTGGTAGTTTTATTACGATCAAAAATGGACATTTTATGATCTTCGTTTTAAGACCGTTATTGCACCATTATTGGTCGTTGACGACCTGACCGAAGAAGAGAAAAATTCTAAGTCTTCTCCTTCAAAAGAATCAAAGACAAATGTATATTAACCATAACAGCAAAACAAAAATGTGAATGGTTTGGTGACAAATGTCAAAAACTGACATTCAACTGGCAACGCTAAATTCTAGTTTTTTCTGGTATTTCATCTGCTTCATAATGGCATGAAGTTAATGATCGATGGAAATTTATTTAGTTTCAGGTACATAAAGCTGAATGTGTCTGTCAAAAGTCAAAAAGCAATATGAACAATGTATATTTTTGTTTTAATTGTACCATTAATTAACTGAAAGGCGGTCACGATTCACAGTGAAATAACGGACCAAAAACGGTGACTGTTAATGAGTTGTTTTTTAACAGTTTTTAGCCGATTGAAAGTAAATTTTTTCGTTATGCAGCTAACAGATTATGCATGAGTAATTCAGTGTCAGTTTCCGTTGACCTGGGATGTCTTGACTCAAGAACTTCCACCAGAAATAATTATTTTTGACAACTTTCATTGCAGCACAGTCACTCTAGAATTTTAAAACGTGTAAGTGAATAAAAATCGTGAATATACAAAAATTATTTTTTACTTAAGAAAAAAAAGAAGAGATGATTAAGCAAATATTCAATATGATTGTTTTCTTCTTAAATGGCACAGCATTCGCGGTACCAAGTGCTGCCATTTTTCCTTCGAATGATCGTCAAAACAACTTGCATTAAGAATTAAGTTGAGAAAAATGAAGATTCATTCAGATTCGTGATTACCATCAAACATGGCTTCTAAAAACTATGTTTCATCAAACTTAGGATGAATCAAGGTACGTTGTAAGATTTGAGACGAACTAGATTGGAACGATATTTGAACACGCCGCTATTTTATTCTATACAAATACGAATAAGAAAGTATGTAGCTAAAAACTCTATTTTTTTGAAAAGAAAAAAAAAGAACGTTCATCTCGGTGTGAAAATAATTTTTAGAGAAAAATGTGGATAAATTACTGATCCCAATTGAACAGGTTTCCGGGAGTTCGTAGACCACTCGTTTGTGTATTTTTTACAGCCTCTGGTATTGTTGCAGTTCCAGCTGAAGCAGGAGTAGACTGAGTAGTTGAAGATGACGAAGCAAGCGATGCTTGCGCTTTTTGAGCACTGTCGGTCAGCAAACTAAAATAGAAATAAAAACAAACAAAAGTGTAGTGTTAAGGATAAATGAGAACACTGAAAAGTAGATCTAACGAGTAAAAATGTATTTCGGGAGAGTTTATTTTGTTTTACAGATAACATTACTTCAGCTAAAACATCGAATTAGATAAAGTTTTTAATCATTGTAAATACTTTTGTTGTGCAGCGCCTGTGGTCAGCATTTGGTGAGCTGTAAATAATACTTGTGGTGGTGTAACTAAACGTCTTGCATCACGATCATAATAATAATTTTTACTTAATTTATGAGCAAAACCTTCAGGTAACTTGGGCAAAGGTTGGGTTCGTTTGCTCCACTCAAATTCCCATCTCATTGAACTCACAACTTCACGCTAAAAAAGTGAAAATAAATAATTATATATCAGCTTCTTAAATAAAACGTATCGGAAGGAAGACAAACTTTGAATAGAAATTCTCGAATTCGTGCAAGAAACGGTGTTATATCACGTTTAATAATTTTTTTTCCACTCATTCGTATTCAGATAGTAGTTATCTAAAACACATAAACCATATTTCACTTAGAATAGGAGTTAGAATATTGTTGATCTCTTCTTGCTGCGAAAGAGATTCAGATTTAAAAGTAATATGCAGTTCAGTTCAGTAAATGTCTGAATCTACAATTTGTCGCAACTGACTGTGCAAAAATCCTCCACGATTATTTTTTCGACATACACTAACCACTGTTCTCAAATCTAGAAGACAAACTTCTTAAAAAATCACACAGCAACTGTATTCATTATCAAATTCGTTCAGTTAATGTCTGAAATAAAGACAGAATGACAGTACATTATAGACTAATTTTCTTACACATCCACATCTATGCAAGAAAAAACAACGCATAACCTCAAATGAAGAGAACACAACAATTGTGTAAAACAAATTATTAATTGTACTAAAAGTGACTGTAAATAATCATACAAAAAAATTCTTATGAAAATAAATAGGACGGCATACATTATATCTGACGCTGTAAAAAAAAGCGTTCTTTTGTTTCTAACATTTGTTTGTTTTGAGAAATTGATCACGTAAATAATCTTGTCGTTCATTATCAAATGTAAGTTTCTAAAATTCATATAACATGTAAAAACGTGTCTCAAATAGTTTCTTCTACAAACAAACCTGTTGTTGAAAATCATTCATCATAATCAATAATAATCTTTTATCATTCTCCAAACGGATGCGCTCTTTGTCTATGGAATATTTATTTTTTCCATTTAATACATGATTTGGTCTATCAAATGGTGAATTCAACGATGAAATATTGGATAAGAACTAAATAAACAAGAAAAAATAGGAGTACTGATTAGAACTATTCACTACTTTCAATCTTTTCTTTTACTCTTACATTTGCATCGTTGATTCTATGTGAATTATTATCAGTACAAATTTCCTCTTCAGTGCGAGTTTCCGGTTCGTATAGCTGTTGTTTCGTTGATAAAAGTTTTTCTAATTGATGATAGAGTGTTTCAAAATGATTTCGAACAATTTCATTAATAGCATCGCACGGAAGATTTTGTAAATCTGCATATTTAAAGAAAAATAATTTCATTAAGTCACATTTGTATAAGCGAGGAAAAAATGTTCGCGCATACTATTTTCAAATAATTCATCATCCTCAATGTTGATCGCTATTTCATTATTATCTGCCTAGAGAATAAAGAAGTCGGTTCGCCGGCTATTTGAAAAAACACAAAAAATTACTTACAGTCCATGTATCGTTCAACTTGGATGATTTTTGTTGAAGTACATAATTATTATTTGCAATATTAACAATTTTTGTTAATCTTTTTTCAATATCAACTAAACATTGTCTCAGTTGTTCATTTTCTAGCATGAATAGACGATGTTTTTGATCAAAATCATGGATTATTTTCTGTAATAAATATTCACGTTGCCTGAAAGAAGAAAAAGTGACAAGAAATTTAAAATTCACAATAAATCATACTTGCATACTTGGATAAAGATTGTTGTAATTTTTCTTCTACTTGTAATGACCATGATAGATCGATTGCTATAATGGAGAGAGACAACGTTAGACTTGTAAAAGTGAGTATTTGTATTACTTACTGGATGAAGTATTAGGATTGTCAGTGTTTAGTCTGTCTTTCAACTTAAACATTTGACGTTCAAGTGTTTTATATTGATGTTTATACATAGATTCATGTTGAGAATACAAATTCGTTAAACGACGAATCTAAACAAAACATACATTTCTGACATAAAAGAGCTATGTTACTAAAATCGAGAAGCATCGATATGCTTTGGGAAAAACATGAAACAAAAGTGATTTGAACAAAAAACTGTTCTCAAGAATATTGTCACTTTTTTCCTCAAATATTCTCACTTCTTTTTGATTTTGTTGAACAACTTGATTTAATTCATTTATTTTCTGACGATGCTGTTTATTTTCATCGAGAAAACGTTGTTTTTCTTTAGTGATGTGTTCTATTTGTTGTTTGAATGAGTCTTCACCTTTTATAGTTAAGTCATGATTTTGTTCAATTGTATTTAGTCTAAAATTGAACTAGTAGAATACCAGCTGTAATCAAACAAATTGATTAATATACTTACTTACTTTTCATTCAAATCATGATTACTTTCAGCTAATTTTTTATAATTTTCAATTAATTTTCGACTATATTCAATTGTCTTTTCAATATTTACTTCATTATCAACAAAATCGATTAAACCAAGTATACAAAAGTCCTAAAGTCGCAAAAAAATCGTTGTTTTTTATATCAAAAACACGAGTAAAAGTCAGATATACTCTTTCCATGAGAAAAAATACTAGTTACTTGATTTAATTTATGTATATTATCTAGAGCAGTTTGCGATATAATGGCCTGCTCTCGATGAAGGCCAGTGGGAGAATTTTTTTGTTTTGATATAGAAATTGATTGTGGATTTTCTGAACATAATGGTGTTGACGTATGCACTGGTGGCCGTTCATTCAAATTCAATGGGCTTGATAATGAGCTGAAACTATCTGTCATAATAGTATTCTAGAATTAAATTCGAGTTTTACGTTTTATTACAAAAAGAAAACTGACCATAGATAATTATATTATAATTAAGAACAGTATAATTCAGAAGCGAAGTACTCGTTGTATTGGAAAGAAACGCAACAAATTTTTCTGTCTCTGATTGGTCAAGCTGCCATTTATCCTGCACGACTAATCGTGGAAACAAATTTCATGGAATATACGTATTTTTATCGAAGATTATCTTAATCCTATCATCTCTGATGGGAACAATAATTAACACAGTGACTATTATTCGCACAATACTTCAAAGATCAACTAAACTAAACAGTGAATATATCCGCCCAATGACATTATGAGACATGATCTTGAAAACAAAAGAGTATGAACATAAGAAATACCCGTTGAGTCCAAACTAAATAATGAATATACGCACTAGTTAGCATTTTTAGGAAGAATGAGAAAAGATTTTGGGTGTTTGACATTTCGCATTTATCAGGAGGAAGTAGTGACATCTATTGTACGTATTATTCCCTCCGAATGAAAGAAGAGTAGGTTTACATTATCGATAACGAAAGAAAGCTTCGTTATAATGTCAAGCATGATGTTTTTTCATTTGAGTCACAAATTCCTTGGTATTTTTAGAAAACACCCACATACTGTGTTAGTACAAAGTACAAAGGTCTTAGGCAAAAAATAGCTTTAGAAGTTTTTAAGAATTAATTTTCACTGAACATATATGTTTTCAGTGATTGTTTTCTTTCTCCTACCGTTTGAGGCAATGCAAAACAAATACATTATTAAAAATAGAATTCTCTTTTTTTCCCGTGATATATAGCATGACATTCTATCCATGTATTTCTCATTAATTTTTTTTGTATTTTCTTAACCCACATGAACTGACAATTTGTTTCTTTTTTTACGCGGAAATCTCGCAAACGATATATGTATGTATCAATAGCTAGAAAAGTCATATAAATAGATTCACTATCGGTGAAAATGGATTTAATTTAGACTTTTATGAAACGATAATGAACTCGGAATTATAAACAAATAGTTGATATAAAACTATTATTCAAATTTTCAATTATTTTGTAATCAAACAGAAGGTATTATAAAGAAATTTTTCAATCTTTTTGCCGTATACCATACAAATATAATCGAAAATAATAAACAATATTTCAGACGCACACCCATATATCTTAAGTATTGTGAATATATAATGAAGCGGGTATTGTCCGTCTATTTGAAAGTGATCACATACAGTATAATCTATCAGTTTCACTTAGACTCATCGCTTTTATATATAGACTAATAGTTGCTTATGGTATTTTTTTAGCGAAGTCATGAAGACTTTTTCTTTTCGGGAGGATTAGCAGAGAAAAATCTTACAGATCTCTCATTTTTAGGAACTAAGGAGAATAATTTGAATTTTTTCAGAGTCTTGACTAGAGGATTACGGGATCAAACGTTTTTAGTCCAAGTCCCGGTCCCATGAAGAAAAAAGGTTTTGGTTATCTCGTAGACTTGGTTATCCCGTAGACTTGTAGCTTTAGCTGTTTTCGCAACCATTTGAACTTTGAACAAAGTGTATCAGCACGATAATGGTTCAAACTAGCCTGAAAAATTGCACTGTTGTAATGAGATTATTAATTGGAGACTTTTAGACTTTTGTGTGAGTTCTTTCTCGCAAAACTAGTGCCAAAAAGCTACAGAAACTAAAAGAATTTTATGCTTCATACTAGGTATGCACCAGTACCGGTATCGGTACCAGTAAAAGTGCTCCACAAAAGTTTAAGACCTATTTTGTTTTTGTAATAACTCAACTTCCTTGATAGATACAGACTCCGTTCTTTCGCCAAAAGAAAGCCTACGTTGAGTACTATAAACCCTGAGAAAACGGCTAAGTTTCAGCTTAATTTGACTGAGCTAAAGCAAAAACGCGGTGTTTTACACAATTGAAAAATCTTACTTCCTGAGTATTTCACGTTTCCTAACCAAGAGAATTGCGCGAAAAAATTTCAAAACACATCATTCGATAGAAAAGTTTACGGGCTATCCGTTGCTGATCAAATTTTCAGCTTTTGAGCATGCCTTTATCGCCAAAAACTTCTTTTAGTTAGAGCTAGTCCAAAAAATGGAAAAACCTCGATTTCTCCGCTCTGATTACTCAACGTAGGCTTTCTTTTGGCGAAAGAACGGAGTCTGTATCTATCAAGGAAGTTGAGTTATTGCAAAAACAAAAAAGATCTTAAACTTTTGTGGAGCTCTTTTACTGATACCGGTACCGGTACTGGTGCATACCTACTAGGGCGAGATCGCCATATGTGAAGGAAAAATGTATGACCAGTCTAGGGTTCCAACTTAGGACCTTGACATTCCGCGTCTATGCTCTAACCACTGAGCTATCTGGTGGACATCCTTATCCGTCACAATATCAATATTCATTAATCAAAAAACTAAATGTTTTACCTGGATCACCCAGATCATGGGGAACACAATTAATTGATTTAACAGATGACATATTTCCCTCAAATAAATATAGTCGAGTATCCAACGTTTCTTTCGGAATCGTTGAAGCTTAAATATAAAGAAAACAAATAATTGAATATAGCAGTTCTCGTATGTAAAGTTACAAATAAATAACCCATATACCAAAATCATATTGAATACTAAGCTCAAGTTCAGGCCACAACTGAATAAGAGCAAACGACGCATAAAAGTGAACATCGTATGTATTATACATCCTGTATTCGTGTCCTATAAGAAACATAAAAATCAATTTAACTGAACAAATAGAATACACAAAATATTGTAGATAAAGAATGAAAAATAAAATTTGAGTCCTATCGAAAATTTTAGATAACACAAGACTACCTGATCTTCTCTACTCAAAAAATCACACATTTGATTTGACTCATTGTAAAAATTACCTTCTAAATATGCAAAACGGCCATACTTTCGGATGTGTACTGCTAAAGTATCGTCAACAACATCACTAACATCCAACCAAACTGTTCCGCCATCACTCACAAAATATAGTTCATTAAACAATGTACTTCTATACCAAGCAGGTAATGTGCTAAACGAGAAGAAGGAAAAACGAAGAATATATCACACAGTTGTCTTTTGTTTTATTTAACTCTTTATGTACTCACTGGTCATCTAGAATCGGCTTTTGCCACTGCTCAATACGATATTCCCATCTTTCTCTCGATGCCATTGCATAAGTACACAAATAAGAACCGCATAGCCCATCGTTTTCAAAACATTTCATGTACCAACTAAAGAAATCAAAGCAACAAGTTAGTTGACATGAGAGTAATCGTTGTTTGGAGAGTTGATGAATAAGAGTTATCTTACCGTTTATATAATTGTTGAGCTAAACCAAATTTGATTACTGGCATATGCCAAGCTAACACAAATTCTGTTTCTTTCATACAGCGAGGTTCAACAGTGGTATGAACACAAACACAACTTGCGCTTCCTAATACTCCGGGAGTTGATATAGATTCTCTTTCTGTTTCTAAAAACGTAAATGTACAACACAAACATAAATTTGAATTACCACGGGACAAGCTTCCCAAATTTACCTTTTAACTTTCCATCGTCAGCAAAATCAAGCCAAATGGATTGTCCATCCTGTTCAGAATCTGGATTAAAATTTGTTCGGACTGTCACATTGTTATCTGGCTAGGTAGAAGACAAAAGATGAAAGTTTTAAACAAAATTTAGAAGCTTCGTTGTTACTTTTAAAAAAAAAGACATCAAGTCAGTTTAGCACCTTTTGTTTTGCCATTATGCAATATTCCAGCTGCATGTCACGTAATCTCTGATTTATAGAAAATCCATGAGCAGATATCATCTTGTCATCATGTTTGGTGGAAGCTGTTACTGACTGATGTGTTATGTTTGTACAAGGAAATTCTTGCGAGGCTAAAATAAAAAGTATCGGTTTTCTACTGATCAAACTCTTCTTAGTCTGCCCTTCCTCCCTGATCCAACTAGAAAACCTTGTTAGGGCAGCCTCGTGTGGGCTAAAATGGTGAAACTAATCTACATTAATCGAGAGATGGTATTGGGAATAGTGTACACTAATATAAAGGAGTAACGAAAATTGATGCTGTCTTTTTAGATGAATATACTACTAAAAAATAGGTCAAAATCAAGGCTTTTCGAGTATAAAACTTCAACTCGGAGGTACGGAAGGACTTTTAAAAAATCTTTAGGATGATTATACCAAGAGTATAAAAAGCTATACTAACTGCGTACCGAGAAGACAAAAGATGAAACCGTATTATCCAGGGTATTGAAAACTGCCAAGTTAACTGTCAGTTGGGAGTTAGTTTACTAGCTGTTTTAAGACCGTTCAGACAGTTTCTAGGTGGTCTTTTGATGGTTTAGATGGTATGGTTTTACCACCGTAAAAAGGTGGTTTTTCAACTACCTAAAAACTGCCAGTAAACCCGGTTCTCATATATCGAATTTTCACGAGAAGCATGACCGTTAAAATATAGTTTACTGGCTGTAAATAGGCAGTTTGAACTACCTTATGGTGGTAAAACGGTCTACGTAAAATAGACGGTTTTTAGGCAGTTAATTGCCAGTAAACTGTCAACAGCAAAGAAAGACAAAAGGGTAATAACGTCAAATGTAGGGATTGATCAGATGTCTTACAGATTAGTAGTCCGTCACTCTAAATCAGACTGTTAGTATTTCCGTGAAATATGACAATTAAAGAGAAAAAACGGAAAAAAAACTTTCAAAATATACTAAATTCGTCAGACAAAATCGCTGATTTATAGGTTTACAATAATACGCTTTTCGCATAAAGTATTTCTGGACCTAACCTATTCGTCAGCCCACCGGGAAAGTGCGTAACATGCAAAAAGTTGACATATGATTTTTATTTGATTTTCAGATT
>CAJNOQ010009580.1:0-10162 GCA_905250885.1 Didymodactylos carnosus
TAAGTGAATGTGTCGGTATTTATTCATTTCTCCTGTCAGTATGATTTCATGCTTTTCAACTACAGATTTTTCAAAAGTGTACGTTAAGTAAATATTGACTACATACAAACAGCCCTAACACGTGAATAATCATACCACTTATCGATAAACGCTCAATGAAAAGAAAAAATCTTCAACAATAATAATTTTCTTTAAATTTTTAATTAGATAGTGTCTGTTTCTATAGGTCATATTAAGAACACTCTTTATGTTGGAGTTATGTATTAAAAAAGTATTTTCTTTATTGGTCTTTTCTGCATTAAAAAATAAAATTTAAAAAAGCATTAGAATCCATATACACAAGTAAGTTCTAATCTTGCATGACGTCTCTATTATTTTAATTACTGCTATTAGGAAGTATACGGTTTTGTTTCGTGTTTTCTTTCTAACTTTTGAACTTGCTGAAACTTTATGTCATTATTGAGTTCTGTGTTTGAAATTACTTTTAAATCGACATTTTTAGTGAACAACATAGGATATCAGACTAGAACGGTGCTGCTAGTCCCTGGACTGATAGATGAATGATTGTTTTTCGCTCATCCGCTATTACTCTCGTATGTGGTATTGGGTGCGAGAGCGACTTACAATAATGTAACTAACGACGGAAGGTCCCGAAGTTGGAAAGTGCTTCTTCGATGAAGCAACATCTTGATTCATAACTTTGACGGCGGTTGTAATGCCAGTTGCGGTTATGTATAAAGTCGCTCATTTACGAATAATTTACAAGTAGATCTAACTGATAACGGTAGATCATTAAAATAAATTAAGGAAAGCAATGATCCCCGTACAGAGCCCGGGGGAACCGCACGTCAGAGATAGCTCATCCGATGTTTTTCCGTCAACCATAGTTACAATGCGTCTGAATGATAGATAGCTGTCAAACCACCGAACCAGCGAATCAGAAAAACCCTTACTGCGAAGCTTAACCAGTAATCCACTATGAAAAACCTTATCAAACGCCTTACTAGAACTCAAAAACGCTGCTAGCATCGGATTCCCTTCACTCAAACTATTAGCAATAAAATCAGCTATTGAAATTAGTTGATTCACAGAAGAGTCGTGAGATACAAAACCAGCCTCGGTTTTACAAATTAAATTGTTGGTTCTAGAAAATCATAAACATGCCAGTAGATGATTCGCTCAAAGATTTTTGATATTGCTGATAAAAGTGTAATGGGGCGGTAGTTATTCGGTGATTGAGGATCATCAGGCTTATACAATGGTATTATGTTTATGTACCCTAATTGCCATGCCTTTGGAAATTCCTCATACTAGCAACCCAAGCTTAAAAAAGGACCCTGCATCGCTTTTTTTTCTGCTGCGAAAATGACTAGATGCGCCTAGATAACTAGATTTTTTTTACTCATTTAGCTAGATGCTGCTGTTGGAGCATCGACTTATCTAGCTGCATCGCTCGATGCATCGACTCTGGTCCACGAAATAAAAGGGTGAATGCGTCGTTTTGGCTGGTATCTGGCGACATCTGTACGATACACTGATCGATGTATCTAGACGTGCATCGAGCGATGCATTTAGCTAAACGAGTAAACGAAATCGACCGATGCACCAGCAAAGGCATCTAGATATTTCTACTAGAGAGGTTTTGCTTTGGAAGTTATTAAACAACTCTGTAAGAACAGGAGTAATGGTAGCTGCTGACTGTTTTAACATCCTATTTGATATTCCTGGTGAGGTTACCTATGTGGGTCGATAGTCCAGCAAATGAGCCACCGCACAGCAATATCCAAGGAGGAAAAGGCGACTTTTTCTTTCTTATCATCAGTGAGCATCGCATCAGCATCGGATACTGAGCATGTCAAGCTCCGGAAAGCATTTCAACGGCTCCCGGAGCCACCTTTTCCTCCTTGGCAATATCCCAACATTTCCGCCTTGAATCCTAGTTTACCGAAGATGACTCAGATCTATTGCTATCATTTCAATATCATATTATATTCTATAGATAACAAATAAGTATACAATTCTCAGATGTGTCTGTAATCAAGAAAGATAAATCTAGGACAAGCTGTGCAACACATATGTGAATTGTTAGTTTGTTCTAAAAAGGTTCATCGGACATATTTTTAGTCACCTGTGAGAAAAATATTTTATCCATTTTGTAGGATACAAGTAGTGCATGCAATAGTTGTAAAAAGCCTCAAAACAAATCTTTTTGATTGCTATTGAGCTGCAACCAGAGCAGATTAGGTATGCACCGGTATCGGTATTCATACCGAAAATACCGAACTTCGGTATATACCCATATCGAAAATACCGACTTTTTTCACTTGGAATTTTTGGGGATTTTTTCATTTGAAATGAGATGTTTTAGCGTCCTGGACACCCAGAATGAATCAGGGACGGAAAACAAGAGCTTTGTTTGCTTTCTAAAGCCAAAGTTTTTCTTTTTTTTCCATCTGCACATACTCAAAATATACAACTGAGTGTTGTTTATACGTTCTGCTTGTCCAGGATGCTAAAATACCTCATTTCAAATGAAAAAATCCAAAAAATTCCAAGTAAAAAAAAGTCGGTATTTTCGATATGGGTATATACCGAAGTTCGGTTTATCACTTGAAAGAGTCTCAGATTAGTTCTGTCCGTTCTCAAACATAATATAGCAGGTTAATGCATAATCTTTGACCATTGACCATTGACCCGGGGACAAACATACACACAAACTTATTTTATTTCATATGACCATTCCTTGAGCAGGGGGAAAAAAACATTTATTTCAGGATACAGTTTCTGGTTTATTAGTACGAAGTAGATATTAGAAATATCATTCGTGAATATGACTACGCATATTAGGGGCCTCTATTTCACTTTTTCACTGCAACTATTAACGGGAATAATCGTTCTCGTCACACTTAGTTATTACTTTATCGAAACACCGTTTCGATAACAATGATCGATTTTCACGTAAACAAATATTCTGTTCTGTTCTCCTGGCTGATTTAGCCGAGATAGATTTAGAAGATAGATGTTTTATAACGGAGAAATCTTGGAACTGCGAACAGTCGTATTTTGATCTCTAATTGTGCGATAACTCTGTTTTTGAGTCATCGCTCTATTTATTATGAACGCACGAGTTTTTCTGTATTTTTTTCTGTTTCTTCTGTATAAAGCAAATGACTATATAACTGCTGCGACACAGCATGTAACTGGTGAAAATTGTATGCACTCAGTAACCGATCTAAAAACTTTGGACCAGGTCGAGCCAACCAAGTGTAACCGGTTGATTTACGTCTTTTCCTCCACCGGATCGGTTTAAATCGATCGGTCGCCGTTTACATCTGTAAAATCTCGGTATACCTACGGTTCGGATTTTTCCATCAACTTTTTCGTTTGTATTTGAGTATTTCTCATACGTTTAAAAACATCCACCACTGTGTATGAATAATAGCGTCAAAGAATACAAGTTTCACATGTTAAAATTCATCTTAAAATGTGATATATGACAGTAACTTTTACAACAACAGAAACAGAGCAAACGAAATTCATACGATGGATCATCTGATGAAGTCATCCGTTTTGGAAAAATCTGTTAGAAGACATTTTCCAAATTATTTCTGAATTTACTACAATTTTAAGCACGCAATAATGATGTTTTAACTCTTTCAACCACATTTTTTCCTTTTCAAAAATGTTTGTTTAGTAACAGAAAGGCGTATTTTATGTAGAATATTTGATAGAAGGCTTTTGCGATGTCTAGAAAGAAACAGTTATGTAGTTGGAAAAACCACACAGTAAAACAACCAATAGAAATTCCATTTTCACGCTTTTCCTTCACGATTTTTCAACATTAGTTTTCTATGCTTTTCTTGCTGTACTTTTTTCTTCACATTTTTATCAGTTCACGGTTTTTGACCACACTTTTGGTTGATGGAGTTTTAATAAAGCATATTTTCCACATAAAAGTAGAGATGAACAAGAGCATGTTTTAGACTAACTATTTTATTATAACGGGTGAGCCATAAAGAATGACCCTCTCAACTTGGTTTGGATTTGTTTCCGAGACTCAATGCTGTTTTAAAAGATGTGCTGCGAAATATTCTACAAAATCATACCTAAACTATAATTTCAGAACTTCAATCAAGAAAACTAAGTCAATTAGATGAAAGTCGAAAAAAATGTAAACTTTCTAAAGTCCAAAATTATTTCTTGTTTTAAAGTTTTGAAAGTGAGAAAAACTGAACTAGCCATTTTGTAGCCCTGACTTCGCTCTATCTTTGAGCTAACCTTCAAATTTTTTCACATCAAAAGCCACAGCGAAAAATAGTTTTTCTATCAGTTGTCATGCATTTTTTCATTAATTTTTTTTTAAACTTTGGATATAGTAGTGCTTTCAGTAAAAGTCCCATAACTTCATTAAAATAAAAGCTTTTTCGATCGAGTTTGCTTTGTTTTGATCAGAAATGATTGCTCTTCCTTATCTAATTGCAGAATCAAACTTCAATTATCTTTTCCGTTTTTTGACTGCGCACATTGTTGGAAACTGAGAGGTTGTCAACTTTTGATGTATTTTCGTAACGTTGTTCTCGAGCACACCATCTGCTCTAAAATCTATCATGAAAAGAAAACAAGAAAAACATCATGAAAAGAAAACACGAAAAATCTCACTTATCATCATTATTCTATTATTTGTGTTTTTAATTCATATGAACCAGTTTTTCTATTACGTTCTAAAATACAATACTCACAATTATCAAAATCTTTTAATCGACGATGTTTTTCTGCAGTCAAACGGAAATATCTCATACAAAATAGACTCATAAATAGACCATGACTAACAATAAGAATATTATCAGATAGAAAATAACCAGTATTCAATTTTCTAAAAAGCGTATCTAAAAATAGTGTACAGCGATCATAAACATCAGCACCACTTTCACCATTACGAAAACGATAAAAAAAATGGCCAACTTCGTTTCGCTCAATTAATTCTTGTTCACGTATCGATGGATCCATAAAATTACCCCATTCTTGTTCACGTAAGCGTGGATCTTCACATACATTTAAAATTTGTTGAGCAGAAAAGGAACTAAATAGATAGACATCAAACAATTAGATTCACATCTAGTACTACATGGATTTTAGGTGTTTTAATATCATTTCTCGTCGCTAAGAGCTAGAAACTTCAAGAAAACATCTTTTTGTCGAGAAATGACAGAGCTAAACATACAACATGATATGTTTCAAAAGAAATTTTTCGACTTAGTTTGAAGGTCAGAACTAAAATAGCCAGAAAATGGTGCAAAAATAAACAAACTTGTAGATCAGTTTATTTTCTAAACTTTGATTCGCATTTAAAATGAGATGTGTGGACAAAGTGTCTAAAGACGAATTGACGAATAGTAATTTTTAAGCGTAAAAATGATGTAACAATTCGCGTTTTACCCTTATTTTGCGGATTCGTGCCGAATTGATGCGAACTGTATCGAATTCGTACGGATACTCTTAAAAATTTTTACGAATTCTTCTTGCGAACTCGTAAACAGAGAATAGATCAAACACGGTGCTGATCAATTCGCAAATAATTCGTAAAATTAGTTTACGAATTCGTGTTCACTGTTTTTGGAACTAGACTGATTCGAAAATACGAATTAGCGAATTCGTATTGCGAACTGATCCGGTTGAAAATGGATCCACGAATTGACAAACCCATTCTGCAAATTCATTGCGAATCGATGTGTACGCTTATTAGGCTACGTAGGGACACGACACTTTTCTCTGAGGTTAGAAATAGATAGATTCACATGTTCGAATCTCTATTCGTACAAAAACTGATTTTGTGTTTTTCGATAGTTTTAGTTTAGAATACTATAAAGGAATATTCTTCCGCTTGTATTCTGACAGAATAAAGCTTATATAAAAAAAAAAATAGATAGATTCGTCTCTTCTCATCGATTCGCATACTTCTCATATCAATTCGCCGTTATGCTTACGAATTCGTAAAATATGGCATGTTGTGTAAATACTCCTCACTGTCACCCCCCTCCCGCCCGGCAGATGCACACAAAAGGGAGAGAGATTCGTATTTTACGAATTCTATTTATTAATTCGTCGGTTCTGCTGTGGCATCTATGGAGTCGTAAATAAAATTCGTAAATTCACATTTTATCGTATTTTTGCCAATTTACGAATTAGTACACGAATTCTTGAGGACCAAAATGATCATTTCACGGATTCGTCGATGGTCGACCAATTCGATTTACGAATTTGTAGGTACTGGAAATTTCTTTCTTACGAATTCGTCCTAATTTATGTATTGGCAAAAGGAAGAAAAGAGGCAATTTTTTGGTTCGTTTTTGATCATTTTTGTTAGTTCGCATCAGTTCGCATTGAATTACGAATTCGCTGCGAATTCGCAACACAATGGTAAAATGCGAATTGTTGCATCATTTTTACGCCCAAAAACTGCGATTCGTCAATTCGTCTTTAGACACTTTGTCCACACTAATGCTTAAAATCAGTTTAGTCTTAAGTCGAGAACCGTATAAAACAAGAAAGAAAGCATTAGTATGCAAATTTTCTTCGCTAACGTGACAACCTTTCGAAATGTCCCCTTCCAATTCCAATGATCTGTACATAGATCGACAGTCAGTAAGGTAGTAAATACCCTAAAAGGATTCATGCTCATGACCCCCGACGACCCGGTTTTCTGTAAACCAGTTTTTCAAGAACTCTAGGAAATAATCAAAACCTTTTCTTAATAGAACATGATGGTAGCCCGCAAATTTTTGATTAAAATGAGACATCTCTCTCAGCTCTACATGACCTTTCTTTGCTAAGTTATATAATTTACAAGAAAGCCCTAAATGTTTATTGCTAACTCAAAGGTACAGAAATAAGAAGAAATTAATTTAGGGCTTTTCTTGTAAATTGTAAAAGAAAGGTCATGCTGGCAGATGTCTCATTTTAATCAGCAAATTGCGGGCTACAATCATGCCTCATTAAAAGAGGTTTGGGTTACTTTTTAGAGTTCTTCATCGTGAAAAGTTGCCTTATAACCCAGGCAGTCACCTATATGTTTTGAAAATTCGTTTTAACGCAGTTTTGGCATTCATAGAGCACGAGAATATACAGTTTCGTCATGAATACCGCGAATTGCTTGAGCTTTAAATATACGCCTTAATCAAAACCGCGTTTTTGTCATCAATAATTCGCGAGAAACACGTTTATGTCCTTCATAACTTTTTAAAAATGAGTTTTCAGTCGCAATAGACTTCAAGACTCGCGGACGACACCGAATTTTTCGCGTTTAAGACTCAACTGAAACGAAATTAACGCGTTTTGGCTAGAAATAACATTTGAAAAGCGCGTTTCACTTTTTGAAAATTTATAAGATAGTTTCTTACCTACGTAAAACGCATTTTGCAGACTGAAGTCGCGAAATTAGGCATTTCTGTAACAAATAATGAGCGAAAAATGCGTTTTCAACGCAATGTAACGCGAGATTGACTCAAGTACAGCGAAAAACAAATTTTCTATAAAAAGTGCGAAAAAATGCGAGTTTAGCTTTAAAATATCGCGCGAAACTCTATTTGCGAAAAATTTAGCGCGTTTAACGCAATCTAAGATTGCCCCAAACGCGACTCTGGCGCTTTTTTCTTTAAACGAATTTCTTGTGATAAATTTTTCGTATATATTTTGAGGCTAAAACCCCGTTAAAACGAATTTTCAAAACATATAGGTGTTAGGAAATATTTCTCCACAGTTACTGTTCCCACAGCTGGACCTTTGCCTATTCCGCTATCAAATTTCGCTCTAGCATTAGTACTGAACCTTATATGTCCAACTGTTGAGCAAATAATCGATGCCATTAATAGCCTACGCGAAAATGTTGCATGCGGCCCAGACGAAATCCCAGCCGCTGTATTAAAAAAAAACGTCAGTATCATTTCTATACAGCTGCACCATATCTTTAAATTATCCATCGAAACAGGAGAATTTCCTGATAAATGGAAAGTTGCTACAGTCAATCCGACTTATAAAAAGGGTCCTAAAAATATTGTGTCTAATTATAGACCAATATCTCTCCTTAGTATCGCTAGTAAAATTCTTGAAAGATTCGTTTATAATCAACTTTCTAACCATCTTAATTCAAACAATTTTTTCTCAAATAACCAGTTTGGCTTTAGGCCCAAGACCTCAACCGTTGATGCACTTCTTTACCTATTAAATAACTTGACAAAGAACCTAAATACACAACCACCAGTAGACACCATCTTGGTCGCATTTGATTTAGAAAAAGCCTTTGATAAGGTCTCGTTTCAAATTATTCTATCGCGTTTAGCGCTGTTAGGCTTGTCATCGAATGTGCTAAAATGGTTTACTAGTTATTTAACTAACCGCTTCCAGCAAGTACGTGTTGGCGCTGCTTTATCTACGCCTACGCCAGTGCTCTCCGGGGTAGTACAGGGTTCAGTTCTTGGTGCCTTACTTTTCCTTATTTTCATAAATGAACTACCAACTGTAGTCCAATTACCAGCAGACAGCATACTTTTCGCTGATGACTGTACACTCTACTGTCCAATGGCCTCGTCTGATACGCCAGCTGTATGTCAAGAGAATATTGAGAAAATATGTAACTGGTGTACCTCAAATCTGATGTCTTTAAACGCAAATAAATGTGCCTGGATGTTTGTCTCTAATATACCAAGTAGAGCTAATAATTTACAGTTCACATTGAGTGATAGTACAACCATAACACATCAACCTTCCCTTATACTCTTAGGCCTTAAAGTCAGTTCTAATCTGAGATGGCGCGAACATATTGAAGATGTTGTACTAAATTGTAGAAAACGACTAGGCGCTATGTACAGACAGTTTAAAGATGCACCCTCTTCAATTCGTCTACAAATTTATAAAACCTGCATATTAGCTAAATTAGACTACGCTTGTGCTCTGTACGACAATAACTTTGCTAATTTGGAAAGTCAACTTGAATCAGTTCAAAAATTAGCGGCTCACATGATCACACGTGATTTTCATACACCAGGAAAAGCCCTTGTCGAAAAACTAAAACTACCTTTACTCTCCGTGCGAAGGAAGTATTTCCGACTAATGTATTTTTTTAAAGTCCTTAACGGCTTATCACCCTTATCTCGCTTCAGTCTTATACAGCTTGATGTGAGTAGAAGATCCGATCGTCTACTACAGCATAACAGACAAGTTTTTATCCCGTTTGCCCGCACTGACACTGTCCTACAATCTTTTTTGTATAGGACAACTCGCGATTGGAACTCTCTCCCCAACACTGTAGTTATCTCGCCAACAATAAAATCTTTCAAAACCAAACTGAGGCAGCACTTACAACTGTGAAAAGGGAAAAAAAAAATAGGACAAAAGGTGGCAATTTTTATAGGTGTTCAAAACCTTTTTTGCTTTCCTGACAACATGTTTATGTGTTAGTTAAACTTGTTTTTTTTTATTGTAATACTAAAGTTTACTCTTTTTTTTTCAAAACTGCTATTGTCGAAATAAAAACAAACAAACATCAAATAAACGTATCTTTTATTCACAAACGATATAGAATTAAACTGCAAAAAACAAAGGCACTAGTAGACATTTTTTCTTCTGCTTGTATAAACTAGTTTATAAACTAGTGTTTCCAAAAATTGAATCTTCTACATAACATTCTTTCAGTACATCACATAATTCAATATCTATTCAAAAAGGTGCAAACAACCCGACTATAAGAACGATTTCTTCAAATGAAGAAGATCTGTGAGTTTTTCAACAAAAAACAAACAAAGCCATACGAAAACGAGAATATTTTGTTGATTAATCTAAAAAAGTGGACATTTGTATTTGTTTATTCTTCGAGAAAACGTTCGGCACATTTATCAAGCTTTGATATAAGTTTATCAATATTTGAAATTGTGTTCGTTGTTTGTGTGACTAAAGGGACCCTTTTTTTTACTAAAATATTGCCTCGTTCATCATCATCACAACTTGTACCAGTCATATCATACGTACTTAATGGGCGTTTCTTTGACTGCCTAGGAAGAGTAGGTGGAGCTGTGGCTGATGATTGCGATAAAATTGTTAGATCATCTTCGTCATCATCTTCATCGTTTAAAATTCGAACTGTTTTTTTGTTTTTTATTGGTTTTACAGT
>CAJNOQ010009581.1:0-10162 GCA_905250885.1 Didymodactylos carnosus
TAGAGATACAGAACTAATGATCACTAGTGAAACAATGTAAGACACACATGACAACTCAACCTAACCCAACCCAGAATTTCATGGAAATATATGTTAACTACAGACATCATAACCCAACCTTACCCGATCCGGAGATATAGACCGGTTAAACCGTAGTCAGACACTACTAGAAACACAGACAACCCAACCTCACCCGGCTCACACATTTACTGATAAATATTGACTACAGACATGGCAACCTAACCTTACCCAACCCAGAAATACAGACCTGTTAAACAGTAGTCAGACACTACCAGAAACACAGACAACCCAACTTCACCCAACCCGGACATTTACTGATAAATGTTGACTACAGACAGGACAACCGAACCTTACCCGGCCTAGAGATATAGACCTATTAAACAGTAGTCAGACACTACTAGACACACAGACAACCCAACTTCACCCAACCCGGACATACATTTACTGATAAATGTTGACTACAGACAGGACAACCGAACCTTACCCGACCTAGAGATACAGACCTATTAAACAGTAGTCAGACACTACTAGACACACACGACAACCCAACCTTACCCGACCCAGAGATATAGACCTATTAAACAGTAGTCAGACACTAGTAGACACACACGACAACCCAACCTTACCCGACCCAGAGATATAGACCTGTTAGACAGAAGTCAGACACTACTAGACACACATGGCAACCCAACCTTACCCGACCCAGAGATTTTTTTCATTAGTCAATCAAGAGATCAATTTTCACTAAATGTGTATCTGACCTTGGACAGTTCAGAGTAAAAATTTGAGCTCGAAATAATTCCCTGAGTTATCTTAATATTAAGGGTCAAAAAGTAGGCGCTCGTGGGCGTCCCAGATTTCTTCTGCAGTTCTAATGATACAGACTTCGTGGTGGTGTCAAAAACTGTGTTCAAACGAAAATATATGACCGGCCGACCCGGTCACAAATGTTTCGACCGGTTACTGGTCGGGTCGAGAAAATCTTGACCGGTTACATCTGTGCTTTCCACTATGGAATCTGCATTCAATGCGCTTCATAATTATGAAAAAATAATCGTAGATACCTATGGTTGCGAAAAACGTAGGTGGAACTTTTGTCAGAAAGTTTACACACTCACCTCTGACCTGCGTCATTTCACTTTTGCGCCTATTATCGTTCCCATCCGTACATGACTCAAGCTTCTCCAGTGATAACTTTATAAATGCAGTATAGACGCAATAAGTTTCTCTCTATTCTAATAAATTTCAAGCTACTTTTCAAGTATACCATTCAAGAGTGCAAAGTCTCAGCTTTCTAATGTAAAAATAATAATCAAGAGAATAATCTGTAAAGATCCTGATAGAAACATATTATTGTAATGCCTCTAATTTTACCCCCTGTCTGTGTTTGAGAATAAAACCATCATGAAATTCATGTACAAGACACTATTTTGTCTTAAATTCGAGCAACAGTCAATTCGAAATACGTCATTGAAAAGAGCGTAAAAAGCCACATCGGAAACATAGTTCTATTAGAGACTAAACTTTCGATACACAAGCGTTCGAAAAAAGCAAACCGGTACACTACAAATTTGGCTTTATTTGCGCCTATTATGGTAAAGGTACAGAGGAAACAAAAAACCGATTACAGAACATTTCTTAGTATTTTCTAGTTTTCTTCCTTATGAAGCAATTTTAGTCTTTGCTACTTATATAGGATCATCGTATGGGCAAGCCATACCTATGGCAAAAAAGGAACTATTTATCAAGCTCGATTGAGACATAGCATAATATGTTGAAATTTACAAGTGGCCGATACGAAATAGATAGATTATTTGCGTTACAGGTCGATACTATAATTCCGCAAACATTCCTGGACCGCACAGTGGGTTTTCCGAAAAACCATGATTCTTCAGGTATTAAACATATTTAAAAATCTTTAACAAAACAAACGTGTTGATCTCTTTTATTGAGGTCTTCTCGAGTTACAAGTCGATAGTAACTCAAATAACATAGCATAATAGGTAATCACGAGACGAACGGACTGTCAGTCAAATCTCACACAACTTTAGTAGTAAGAATTACTTGGTGTTGAAAAATGATAGATATGTCGGATTTATGCTGTTAACGATTCTATATTTAATCAAGCTGTGGCAGGCAACAGAAAATTAATTTTTCACGAAATTGAACAATGTCATACACAAACACAGTCTATATTCTGAATCTGCACACCGTCCGGTATCTATCTGTGAAAATATTTCTTAATTTGGATCGATGACTTTCGAGAAAAAGAATAAAAAATTTTTCTAATTGATTCTTCGAATGGCGATGTTTAGTACAGTGAGTGCGCGAAAGTTAGCGAAGGTCCAAACTCCACGGAGCTTTGCCAAAATTTTCTTCTACCTACTTTTTGCCATCCTTATTCGCACAAACTAGTGCAAACATCCCTGGACCGCACAGTGAGTTTCCCGAAAAACCATGGTTCTTCAGATATTTCTCAATTTTCTCGGCTCAGAAGCACTTTTATTCGAAAATAAGGCCATATTTGAGATCAGCGCAATAAACTACATCGAGTAAGCTGCTTGTCTAAGTAACGGTGCCCTTTTTTCGCTCTTTTTCAAAAATTATTGCAGTAAAGCTACAAACTAATCCAAAATTGCAAATAGATAATAAAGCAGACTAAGTATTTCTCTATAAAATGAAAAGTGTCTCGGCTCTGAAGGTTTGTTACGCTATGGAAATACAGCTGTTGTACAAATAGTCCAAACGATCGATTTTGGGGCTATTTGAAAAAATGTGTCTAAAAGATTAAAGACAAACAACCGAAAATTCAACAAGTATACCAATTTGTAGGAAACTGTTTCTTCTGCAAGATGTGATAGCTTTTCAACTTCGAAACTATTCTAATTAGTCTGTATTAATCAAAGAAACTTCAGAAAAACCGTGACGCTGTGACGCTTTTGTCTCAGTTAGTTTGTAGCTTTATTGCAATAATTTTTGAAAGAGACCGAAAACAGGGCACCGTTAGCTGAACAAGCCGTAAGGTATAAAATTTGGTTCGAAAAAGAAGCTTTTCGAATTTGTTTGTTTTTGATTGATATGAGTTTCTGGATGCTCGAAAGTCATTTTTATGGGAGAGGAATCACGACAATAAAAAATTCATGTCTGTCTGCTTTGTAGAAAAAGCATACTGTGTCTCGATCGGGTTAAGTCGTCATGTCTGTAGTTAATATGTCATTACATCTCTGGGTCCCACACATATTGAACTGCTGATCACTAGCGAGACACTGTGAGACACACATGACGACTTTAACATAACCTGACCCCGAGATTTACTGATATATGTTGACTACAGACATGACAACCCAACCTGATACCTGAAACCGTACAGATAACAAATGCTCTTTAATTCCCAACATCGGATCTTAGCGTGTTAAAATTCTATTAATTTAGTGCATAGCGAGAATTTTAATAAAAAACTATAGAATGTAACCTGTTTCAAATAGAATTCTGAGGAATATGTAAGTAGACAGATCGAACTATTATGGAATGAGAAAATGCGATCTTTTCAGCTTTTTCGAGTTCGAAATTCAAATTATCAGCAGGTTTTTGAAAAACTCCCTCGACACAAAGATCCTTAAGAATCACATTCTGTACAAGTAACAAGTAAAAACGACTTGTAAAAAACTGGAGATTTTGCTAGGGGTGTCTTGTAATCTCCCAAGCAAAACTAAGTAAGCGAGAAAATCTAGCTGCAGAAGTAGCTGCAGTGCCCACTTACAGCTAGATTAACTAGATTAAAAGGTACATTTATCTAGCTGCATGCTGGTTGAAATTGTGTACTAGCTGAAACAGTCACTGGGCCAATTAATCGAGCAGTGAATTGCCCGATTAATCGATAGCAACTAGTTGTACCCAATTGAAACTAGCTTCAATCTAGCTGAAGCTAGATAAAATTTTCATGTATTTCTGTGCAGCTAGCTGAAGCTAGATAAATGTACCTTTTAATCTAGATGCAGCGCCCGCTTCATGATTTTTTTTGTGCTTGGGATAGTTTTTGCATCTTTCGCTCAAGGGGTCTTCTAATATGTCCACCCATTCGATTGATGATACCGACTCTGCCCCGATAACTGTATCACTAATCGACACTTTCGAAAGAGTCGTCTCAGAGATGAAACTGTCTCTGAAATATTTTAACATTATCCAAAAAGAAAACTGGCCTGGAAAAACTACTGATGCCCTACAGTATTATTTTAATACAAATAGTTAATAGCTATTAAACGTTATGTACAAGTGTCGATGTCTTGTGCCTGTTATACATACTCTAATTATAGGCGAATGCGAGAAAATAATTCATTATTTGTAGCAACTTATGATATAACAGCAAAATAAAAATAATCGTAGATAAACCAATTTACTGACACTGTCGCGAGATGTGACATTATATCGGTTTTGCAGCCCGAACTTTGCATGATGCTATAGGATCTAAACTAATTTCATAATTTTTGTCTAGTTTATCAACTTCTTATAATATGGTTGTATGCAGGATGAAATATCATCAGGTGGCTCACTCTTACATCTTGCTCACTTTCCCCGAGTGTAGTGGTATGGTGTCATAAAAATTCTCATCTATTCGCTTTTACCCTCATATCATCTGTATGTTAACATGCACACCGTACACAGTGAACAACGATTGGGGCATTTGGAAAAAAGTCCAAACCGTGCTTTTTTCTGACTTGAGCAAGACTAATATATTTTAAGCTATGTTCTATTTAATGGCATAATTTTTTTTATTTCACGTCTCTTGGTTCGTCGGAAAACTCATAGTCAAAAATTAGCTGAAAAGCACTCGCCTATGGAAAAATTCGAGTTTCCACAAGTTTCCACAATTTTATTTTTACTTAATACCACATTAAAATGTTCCTCTTTGTATCGTGCATCGATGGTGCATACACCTTTATGCAGCTCTTTTCTAAGCTAAGAATGAGTTTTCCAACATACCTTGTTTTTAGTTAAAATCCAGTTTTCTCAGTCTAGAAGCACTTATATTAAATAGTAAAGTGATATTCGGAATCGGGGCAAAAGACTGCATCTAATCATGCGTCAAGCAATACATTTTTAAACAAAAGTTGGTTTTGGTAACATTACGTTTTTTGATGCTCTTGTATACAATGTCCTGAACTTCGAAAATACTTTTTCATGTAATGTTTGGGATGCTGAATCCCAAGAAACTGTTTCAAAGCTGCGAAATATAATGGAAATCCACGCGATCGCCCCCTTTTCTACTGAGAGATGGGGTTTTTTCGTTTTCCGCGTCTTTTCTGTTTTTTGGCGCTTTTCACTGCGAAAAAAGAGTCTGGGAAGATTTTAAAGATGATATTCGGATACAACTCGCTCTCCTCTATCCGAATGCGTCTGTTAAATGCAAAAATAAAATAGTCCTTAAACTTTGAACTTTGGAAACTTACCTAGACTAGTTTTGAAGATGTTTACTGGTTATTAATCATAAATAGATAAAAAACTAAATCTCAATGTGCTTGGCTAATGTATATATTTGGATTCAATAAACCGGTTACTTTCTTTCGCTAATGCTCTCCTAGCGAAGGAAGTGTTATAATTAGTCTTAGTTATTAATTAGTCTATTAATAATAAATGATTATTGTTTACACGAGTAAATATAAAGATTATTGTTATTATACCAAAAATGACACCGTATACTGTAGAGGAAAAGATCGAAAAAAAGTTACAAGTACACTGTTTGTCACTAGTTCGCCTCAACTTCATATAGGCATCAGCAATCATTGTCTCAAACAAATGTTCAGCTGGTTATTTAACTTTCACGATGTGTTAACGTGAGTTGATGCTAGGTTATTAAGTAGCGTGCTTAACAAAAATGTTCATTGCTCATCACTATTCATACCCTTTTCACCAGATAAACAGTGTAGTAACCTTATCCGATATTCTTTTTACAGTATACGGTGTCACTTTTGTTATAATAATAATAATTTTTTGCCTAGTCTATACTTATGGATTCAGTAAACCGATTACTTTTATTTCGCTAATGATCTCCTAATAAAGGAAGTGTTATAATTAGTCCGCTTCCTCATTCAATTTAATATAGATAAATAGAAAAAGAAGATTTGCACAACAAACAGCAGGTATTGATGAGATAAAAAAATTATTGTATTTAAGCAACTCTTGAACATTTGACTGATCAGACACATCATAAAATGTTTGCAACAAAGAAAACAGAGCACAACAATTATTGTTGATAGAATATGTATTCTACATGGAACTTATAGAAATATGACTTCTTTCGTCTACTATAGCGGTCAATATTTTTATATGTATCGATATTTTAGTGTGAATCATTATAACAAATCTCAAAGGATCTTTTATATAATTTTTTTAGATCAACTATGACTGTGCTACAATAAAAACGTGTTTTTGAATACACACCTGGGTAGTTAACTACAGATGAACGGTCTACATAGTCACGCTTCTTCTTTTCGTGTACAATATTCGTTTCTTTTGTTTTGGTTCATAATTTTTTATAAAAGTACAAATTCTCTGCTTATGCACATTATATTTGAATATTTTTACTACTATTGCCACAAGGATACATTTAAAAACTTTGGTATCAATAAAATAAGAGTGTACAGTCGATCATTATGCCATTTTTCACTGAATTCTTACATCAGCACATCCGCGGAATGTTTCTTGGGGTCCATAACCCATTCCTTCTTTCCCTTCACTGCTTCCCCATCGATTTGCACATGTCCAGTCCCATTGTAGAACACATCGATCACATCTAAGACCATCAGGCAATTTTAATTTGAATGTATAGGCAGGTAAATCCCAACCAGGTGCTATGTTTTGCGTATAGGTACCAGGTATATCCCATCGATAAGGTGATGTTCGTGGTGTAGGCGATTCAATTATTTCAAGTGGATGTTGATCAAGACACTGTTGTGTTACTTCCACATTATTATTTGTAACTGGACAAATCTTGAAATAAAACCATCCCATATGATTGGCCATCATTTCAACCCGAACATCAATTAGCGAACCAGCTTTATAATTATCAACAATTGTTGCTGTAAAATATTTTCCAGATGGTGCTTCATTATTTCGAGGACCATCGATTGCATCCCCACAAACTCCACACTGACCTCCCATTGACCAGTGGTGCTAATAGGCAAAGTTAAATTCAAAAAGCCTTGTGAAAACATTTGTGACTACTTACATACCTGATAACCACCGCAGTTCAATTCCCAATCATTATAATTGATTGGGGTATTGAAACCTAGCTGCCATGCTGAAGATCGACTAGGCGGTCTAGCTAAACGACCATGGCCGTAAACAACAATAAATACTGTGCTAACACAAAACAAGAATCTTAGCATTTCAAAACCTATTTACTGCTTACACACTCTTTTCGTCCGAAAAGCAAATGAAAGCACATGCACTGATTCTCAATAAGTATGTAATTGTCGTTTAGCCGATGGGAATATATTCAGTAAGAACATAATGTCCTATTTCAACTAATGAGTTATATAATGCGACACATATATTACTTTATGACCTCACGATCAGTGACAATTCAAATCATTGTCAAAATGCTATATGTCACTTGTTTTGCAGCTTTAATTTTACGTGAACATAATAAGAAAATGCTTTGCATAAACAACAGCAGTAGATCCGATCGTACATCGATAGATATCAAAGTCTACTGAAAACCGATGCTATTATGAGCGGTGTGAGAAAAAGTCAAAACTAGCAAGATTGTCGTTATAACTATTGGATTTGTTTTCTCCATTTTCTCCTATAATCGTCATGAAATTATCTGTGGAGAGATCCTTTAGATAGTCAGCTTCCGATAAACCTTGATATCTAAAGCTGTAATGTTGGTAATATAAGTTATATAAGTCATCTATCCATGATGTCTGTTTAAAGGTATCTAGAAAATTCCTTTGAGAATATCACACATGTTCATCGAACAAGAACAATTCGAAAGGACATTCAAAAGCTAATACAAAATAAGATGTAAGACAACGTCATAAAAGGTCTCCCCTATTTTATTTTCGAGTCTATTAATATCTAAGCATCACGTTTCTTCAGCTTTTGCTAGTTTTAAATGAATCCACGAAAAAGTACTGAATGGCATTCGGCACTAATCATCAAATACGGACTACGTTGACGCTTTCACAAACAAGCTTGAGATTCTTAAGCCAATACCTACCAGAGGTGGGACCGGTTCGGTTTGAGTTTTTCGTAAATCGGTTCGGTTCGTTAACTTTTGGGTGTCCGCTGACGTTCACATATGTTACTAGGATGCCCTGGTAATCGCAGTTCTAAAATGCGAGCAAAATAATGCACATTCACAAATATAGTTATTAAGGATACTCCTCTTCCTTTGAGCTATTTAGGCGAACTTTCAATGTAACAAAGCAGATGAGAGTTGGTAAGACTAAGACTGTTTTATTCACGAAAAGTGAGAGTCATCAAAGGTCACCGACCTGTAATAATAATGACTCAAACACACTGAGAACGGTTCGAAAGGTAAGAAGATAGAAGAGACAATAAAGAATTACGCATACTACAACGAGATAGTTTTTCTAACAAGAGAGAATGGAGAACAGAGTCAAATGCTTTAGAAAAATCAAAAGACACACCAACACACTTCACACCAGCATTCCAAAACTTAAAGATGATTGAAGATAAAAACAAGAAAGCATCCAGAGTAGAATGTTCAGGGCGAGAACCGAACTGTTTGTTTACAAAAAAAGAGTGTTTAGCGAGATGAGAAAAAATAAAATTATAAATTAGACGTTTAGAAACAACAGGAAGAAGTGAATTAGGGCGATTGTTAAAAATATCGGCATAGTCATTTTAATAGACATAACAAACAAACAACAAAAACTTTTTCATATCACCGGAACAAAAAAAATAAAGTTGGTTTAGAGTTGCTGAAAAGTGATTTTTCGTATTCAGCACACTCGATAACCCAGAAGATTTTCTATTTTGGGCTCAGGGTACTTCCGAAAGTTTAAGAAAAAAGTTTTCCATGGAAAAGTAATATTAATTTGAAAACTTTTCCTAAACTTTCAGAAGTACCTCAGGTCAAAAACAGAAAAGACGAAAAATTACAGTGACTATGATTATAATAAATACAAATTGTAAAAAACATTATGCACACAGACTGATAGCTAAAATGGACGAAGAAAAAATTAAACAATAAACAATAAGTTACTGTTTCTGTGTTTTACTTATGCTTAAGTAGAAATTCAACAAAAAACACACCAATGGACAAAATATATTCAATAAAGAATATTGCTATAGCATCGACTGTAACATGAATCTGTATTTGAAAATATGCAAGTAAAATAGCAGTGTACAGTAAGCTCTATATCAACGATCAAGTTTTTCTCTACATTAGTCCAAAAGGGTCTCCACGGTGAAAATTTCTTAAGTCTTCTTATGTGGAAAATCTATAGTAAGCATCCGCAGTAAGCATCATAATAAGAGCTCAACGAAGGACAATATCTCGATCCAGGGTATGGAGTACTTCAATATGAACGTGGGGACTTCTAAATCTAGTTATAACTACGCAGTTTCTCTACTGTAAAATATCTGGCACCCTCTAATCGGCAAACCATGACTTGCCATAACCATCGTCAAGAAAAAAAACAAATTAACGGCAGTTGCACAGTAATACCTCAATAACTACGGTTTTAATAATTAAGTAAACTTACTTAAAATTTTTTTAAATAGGCTGAGAAATCTGATTTCCTTACTAGAAAACTAATAATATTAGATAGCTTATAGTAGTAAAATCTTCGCGGGAAATTCACCGGAGGTAACCTATATCTCATAGTGCACTCCAATCTGCTATTGATTGATGAGTCATCACATCACTGACCACATACTATAAAAAGAGAGATGTGTGGACAAAGTGTCTAAAGACGAATTGACGAATCGCCATTTTTTAAGCGTAAAAATGATGCAACAATTCGCGTTTTACCCTTATTTTGTGAATTCGTACCGAATTGATGCGAACTGTATCGAATTCGTACGGATACTCTTAAAAACTTTTACGAATTCTTCTTGCGAATTCGTAAACAGAGAATAGATCAAACACGATGCTGATCAATTCGCAAAT
>CAJNOQ010009582.1:0-10162 GCA_905250885.1 Didymodactylos carnosus
TTGAAACACATGCACTACACCATTAGCAGTTTTGTCCTTCGACGTATGAATAATGGATAGTATCTATTCAGTTTCACCTACAAACGTTTGCAAGAGGAATTGTGTAAGGACAATTGTATTTGTGACCACGAATGAGTACGTGACTATCATTCGATTTTTTTAAAGATGATGCTATCGAACTAACACTTCCAGCAGAGGGAGAGCGGTCCATTTTGATTATTAATCTGAAAAACGAAAGAAAAGAAAACAGACGATTAAAATCTTTATTAAATATCTATATTCAATTTTTGTCACAAAAACAGAGATACGATCCGTTACAGGAATTACTGCTTTAACCGGTCTAAACCTGTCATTTAGATTTGGGGTATTTCTGAATAGTCTTTCTTGTTTTATTTTTATTATTACGTTTCAACGTCAAAGACGTCTCCGACGTTGAAACGTAACAAGAAAGAGTATTCAGAAATAAAGTGCAGTGAATACAAGTGAATTAGTTTCAACGCCATGGAAAACCTTTGGAAAATTAGGAAACGTAGAGTAACGGCCGAAAAAATTCTATTTCCCTCGCAGAAACTATTTTGAAACTAGCGCTTTTAATACTATTATAGGTCCCAGTTAATTTTCTCAAGATAGGCAAACTCTAGCTGCGACTATGCATTGGCACATTTTAAAACAGTTATCAAGTTACTTGAACAAATAAAAAAGAAGCTTCTATAATCCAACCAACCAAAGCCTAATATGTCGTAGCGCTAGGAGCTTTAGCAATTATCCTTTTCCGGATATTCTCGACGAATGCTCTCTAACTTAAATGCAATTATAGACAGAAAGAAACATTGCACATAAACAAATAATTTTTATGAATATTGTAATATCTGTGGGAATTCAATTTTTCAAACATTTTTCAGTGCATTGTCTTATTTCAACGAAATTTGAAAGCAAACGGGTTACGTTAAAAAAGTGTTTTTATGAGACCAACCTAACTATCAACTATTTTTGACTCTGAACAGATGCCAGTTTGATATTCATAAACATTTGTCTTTCTGGGAATCTCTCTCTTTCTATATTCCTGGCTGACAGGACTATGTCTATTTAAAATCCGACAGACCTGAAAGCCTGAATCGATAAACTGAGCTTGAGTTGTTGAGAGAATAGCAGATGCGGCTTCTTCTGATGTTGGTACTTCGTTGACTGGGGACGAGTAAGTTATTGAATGAATGGGGTTCTCTTCGTGACGAAGAAAGCTCGAGAAAAACCCAGTCAGCAGCGGAACTAGGACTGTTTTCTGAAACGAAGAGTGCTTGACCAAAATATAACAAAATAAACAAATGCCAAACGTCTTGTCTTCGAATTTGTCATACTGGCAATAAGTAGCTGTTGGTTGTTTCTGGCTACTATTCATCAACAAAATGGGAAATTTTGGCGGAGAGTGATTATTGTAGTTTCTTTCACGCGGACGCTTCGTAAGTGGTAGTTTATTATCTAGTCCGCAGAGGTGTGGCTATGGGTGCTGATGGGATGAGGAGATTTGTTGGATTTTGCACGATTATTTGTGTGACTATATGTATGCTATTCTTTCCATGAATTTTTTCTGGACAATAATTATCTACTGCTTTCACAGCAAAACAATTCTGAAGCGAGTGTGATGGCATCTGATACAGGGTGGATTCTTCTTGGGCATAAAGACGAATTAACGATTCATATGAATATGAATGTCCCAGTTTGTTCATTGTCTGTAACAGCTGTAGAGAGTTGTCGTGCTTGACCAACAGTTCCCCGATGAGAAGATGTTTTGGTGATAGATGATGTGGATTTCGACAATGTAGAATATCATACACAATACTGCTGATTTTTTGCCATTTTTGTGAGTTTTCGAAGAAATCACTTGTGAAGATGTTATGCATTGAATAACGCAATGAAAATTCATTAAATAGTTTCTCGTTCATAGTTAATAGACCGACTATAATAATCACAAATCATAAGAGTCAGGAATAGAGTTAGAAGACACAGATGAGCTGAACATTTACAAAAAACGCTCACTTATATTTCTTAATAATAATGGAACATTCGATCAATACATTTCTGGCGTATAATACTGCAGTTGTTCGGGCTTTTGACTTAATACATTGAATTTTTCAAACGCTTCGTCAAAAGTTCCTCTCAGTAAACGAATAGAGGAAAATAACATTTCACTCTCTTGTATACTAGGTGCACTCTTATGTTGTTTAGATAGTACAGATGTAGTAATAGTATTTTGCTGGTACTGCAGAAGCTTTAGCGCGTAAAATTTAACGTCATTGAATGCAACATAGGTACCAGACTGAGATAATTCATCGAAAAATGTAATTTCGTCTTCGAATTTTTGTTTGAGTATAGTTTTCACAGTTGATGTTCGCAACATATACTCAGTTACTGATTCTTGTTTTTCTTTTTTTATTTGTAGATAATAATTTTTGACATTTTTCAAGGACAATACGTGACCGGTCAACAATTCAGAGGACACCCATTCATATAAAATATCGATCGACGTTTGATTTACATTTACAAAATTATCGTCATTAGTTTCTGAAATGCTTGTCCGCGGACGAAGTTCATAATCACTAATCATTGGCGAAGTAGATGTCAAAATTGAAATTTTTGGTCGATTCTAGAAAAATGAAGCTTACCACTAGAAAGTGTAGCACATCTCTAGGCATCAGCAGTTAGTAGCAAGCAGCGAGGAAGACTTATCCTTTCTCTAAAGCCGCTTTACTCTGATAAGATCGTACAAGGCACGGAATAAGTAGTAGCGAGCAGTGGAAACAAACCTTCTCTCCTTTCTTGTGTTTTAAATGAATTGAATGTATTTCGAGCATAAAACGATCAAAATAACTGTCAGCTCCAGTGAGCGAAGCTTCATACGATATTTCTAAACATTCTGTCCGTGAAGAAGTTTCATTCGATGCCTGTTATGAAGAAAATGTTTATGGAAATCATGGGAAATAGATGAAAACAAAGTAGCTCACATTTTCATCTCTCAATTGTGTTGTGTGAACTTGATCAGATAGAACATATTGATCAGATGTTTCCATATCAGCAACATTCAGATCAACCGGTTCTGCATTTGTGTCTTTGCTCTGTTAAGAAGGATCAAAAATCATAAAATCAGAATACAGAGTATTTCTCTCTTACTGTTGACGTATTTAAGTGACAATGAGAACAAGGTTCATTTGTAATATCTCTCATCACCCTTCTTTCTAAACAATTACGGGAGCTAGAACTGCCCACACCGTTATTGGCATGTGTTGTGTTGATGAAATCCTAAAGAATACAAAAGAAAACTGCTAATTCTTTTTTAAATATTAGTTCTTTTAAATTACGTTCTCCAAATCAATGCAGAACAATGGTGCATTTGATGGTTTTGGTTTGCTAAGCGAATATTCTTTTAACAACTCGTTGTAACATTGCCGATGAACCCAACTATTTAGCAAATCTTGATGTGACTCAGCCTTGTATTTATGTCTGTAGCCACGTTGCAGATTTTTCACTGTGCTTTCGCTGTTTATTTGCATAAAATAATTGTTTGGTTCGAAACAATCCTTATCGCAAATTCCACATCGAATATACTGCCCAAAAGCTTTTTTACGAGACATTTTGTTTCAACTTTTATCGCGTTTTGTATATGCAAATAAAAGAATAATATAGGTCATCAATATAGGAATGAACGGACAACGATTTGTGGTAGAGTTATATGATGAGTTCAGCCGATTTTATTAGTGATGCCTGGACTTATATCGTTATTTTCACAAATCAAGTGACAGTCACAATAGCAGAAACAACCGTATATAAATACTTCTGTTTTGTTTTCTAGAATATTCTTAAAAATATGACGTCATGTTCCGCACGAAATTTTTCCCGTTTTTTGCATAATTCGAAAGGTTTGTTTCATCAGTTTGATTCTCATTCAAACTGCATTCTGAAAAAGGTTTTTTTTGAAAATTCTATCTTCCTTGAATGTGTTTCCTTTACCGAGACAAAAACGTCAGTTACCAAAAATTTACGTGCAAGAGTATAAGAAAAATAAACACTAGTTTTCTTGTTATTATTGCCAATTTTTGGTTTTTAGCCTGTTTCACAGATACGAAGCCGTACACTTTTGATCATGAAGAGTCCATTTGCTTTTATTCTATATGAAGTAACCTAGCGACGACCTCTACCACGTATCATGTATGAGTTTCGTCATTCCATTACAAGCTGTTTTTCTTTTCAGTAAACGAGTATACTTTTAAGAAATTATTTCCACTATATTTTAGTCTCAAGTTATCTGCCGAAAAAAAGTTTAATTGAACGTCTAAGAATGCACGAATGGAAGACCTTTTTGCCAATGGCTATTAGATCATTAGGACGGTCGCTTTTATCCAGTTATTGTATTGAAGTTGGAGCGAAAAACAGTTTTTTACATCATGAGTTCTCGTTTATAGCAATGATTGTTTTCTAATTTGAAGTGAATTAGACAAGAGAGATCAACACTGTTTTCGCAGCTAGTTTCAAATATTTTCGTTTCACAACTTTGTCAATTTTTTTAAGAAAAAACCTTTTCTACTTTACTAATTTCACGATAGGAATTCTTTCGAGTCTGACTTTCTTAATCGATAGTCCTCTTCTCAGAATAAAAGATCATCCCCTATTAGAAGATCTCTGGTGACAATGTTTGTCGAGGTCTCCTCCACGATTAGCGACTCAAAACGATTTGAGTTGGTCGCTAGAATAGAAGAACATGAGGGTTTTGGCTCCTAGAGTTTAATCAGAATAATATAACTTTTTCGCCTGTACTTCATACTACAGTACAGCTCGTGAAGGCGTGGCAGACTAAAACCCAATCGCATACCAGTGAACCTTAGATAAGTTTTTCCTTCTCTTTTATACTTGATGCTCATTTTGGCTTTTATGAATTATTCAAAATATTTTTGTAACAGAACTCACACCGTGAGTTAGCGATTATTAAAAAAATACAGAAATCAAATATAGGTTATAGAAGTAAAGAAGAAATACAAAAAACGAATTTTATACATTTTCTTCCAAAGAAAAAAGGTTTATCTGGGCAACAGGAGAAAAAGAATGTTTGGAACGACAACAATAAGAATGAAAAAACGAAGATCTTTTAAAACAACAACAATAAAATGATAATCCGAGAAAAAAAATAAGAGAAACACTGGAGAAAACAAACATTAAAATATACGATTTAGATAAAGAAAAACTTGAATGATGAATAATTAATGTATTATTTGTCACATTATGCATGTTACTATAGCTTTCATCAGATAAAGAGAAAGAAGAAAACGCACATGGAGAAAAAAAAGTAAAAAGAACAGATTTTTCAAAAACAGTATTATATACATTATATATGAATTTAAAGGAAAAAAGAGAAGAAGGATCAGTATTAGAATATTTTAATTTATGTACACATCAGGGCTGGCACCGGGCCATATTTTTAGCGGCCCGTCCTGACCGACTCGGTATTTACTGTGACGTATCTCGACCAGCCCGTATGAATTGATTATTCAGCCTGCCCGGCCCGAACTGTGATTTTATACGACCCGACCTGACTTGGCCCGACAAGTTTTTTCAACACTTTATGAAATGTTTATATTACTAATGTAGGTTAGGATAAGCATGGATTTTCGTTTATAATGATAAGGGCCACCAATGTTTCTATTGATCTGTAGTATATGATCCAACGGCCAAAAAAAAGTGCTTCCTTTCGTGATTTTTCGTCGAATTTTTGGGGCAGTTTTATTCTGCCTTAAATACATTGCTTGTGAAGTTTATTCACAAATCACTAATATAGTCTAAGCGTAGTTCAAGTGCATTTAGACGATTACAAGCTCAATTTTATTTTGAATCGATAATTATTGATTAGAATTCTTTTGCAATGTATTTAAGGCAGAATAAAACTGCCCCAAAAAGTCGACGGAATCCGTAGCAACGGCATCCCTTCACCGTTAGATCAATAGACTAATGCATACTTTATCACAGAACTCTATTCTGTATGGATGATCAAGTAGTTTATCAACATAAACTTAAACGAAGGACGATTTTTCACAAAAAAATGAAATAATAATAAAACAGAGTCGGGCCGGGAGCCCGACTATTTAAATTGGTCCGACCGGCCCGTGAACCGCCTCAGCCCGGCCCGACCGAGGCCGCCCGCCCGCAAAATTCCGGACCGGGCCGAGTTTAACCGGTCCGTTTCCTGCCCTGGTACACATTGATTTAACTTATCATTTGAATAAAAAAGAGATAAAAACGATACGTTACATACTGTTTTGATTGTTTAAATAATAAAATTTTAAATGTTTCATTTATTGTTTGTTTATAAACATCTTCAACTTTAAATAATTCCCGTATAACCTTTCTTTCATCGAATGTGACGTTAACAATAAAAAATGATACCAAATCACTACCAATAGGGCACAATCATTAATTGTTTTACAATGATCTTCATCTGAATCTCTACAACATGCAAATATCGATGAATGATAATAATCTAATACAGAACAAATATTGGAATCACTCTGAACATAATAAGCAGATAACCATAATAACATAATAAACGATAAACTCAATACTAATCTTGCCACCGCGCCCAAAACCAAACCTTGATTGAAAAAAAAAAACATGCAACGAGCGAGATAGACTAGATCGAGTAAGGATGACGTGAAATAAATCACTACTCCTATTATCTGATCAATTACAATAAAAATGTTTTTCCTCTGGTTGAAATACGTCAGAACGAGCATAAAAACAGTTTTTAGGAAAAGTTTTAGTGGGGAAAGGAGAACTTATGGAAAACAACTTCACTCATCTATCGAAATTTATTTATAGAAAAACAGCTTAGTTTTTCATTTTCAATAAATATAAGAAAAACATTGTTTTAGACGGGAATATTTTAAAGTTAAGTCCATCTTAACCATTAAATCCGAAGATGCGTAAAAAACTCTCGTATAATACATAGTAGAGGTGTAACATAATGCAAATATCGAATAGGGCTGCAGCCTAGCGAATCAGCACGATACACTCACTGTTCTACTACTCCTGACTAAGTGAACTTGTTGACTATCATAGAAAAATGATGGTAATTGTGTGTTCGTGATTTCTGCTCAATATATTATTTCATATTCTTCATCAGAAATTTTCATTTAACGATCCATACATCAGAAAACTTCAGCTTTGTGTAACTTTCACAGATCATCATAGGACTTATTATAGTGCGAACATAGTTTCTGCCATTTCAGCCTTTAGGAGAGAAGTAAGACTCTTTTTGATGAAAAGTTTTGGTGAGAAAAGTAGAACTATCTTATAAAAAATAAGTTGACTCATCTATTGTAATTTGTTTATAGAAAAACGGCTCAATTTTTCATTTTCAGTAAATAAAAGAAAAAGAGTTAAATACAAGTGTTTCCGCAAAATCCTCTTTCTCCCAGCGGTAAGTACTTTGAACCAGACGACGGAAAAAGGAATTACTGAGATTTTTTTTTTGTTAAAAAGCAACAGCAAGGTTTTACAAAAACTAGGGTATTCTTAAAGAGCGTACAATGAAAATGACCTTTGCTGTTTTCTGAAAATTTTATTGGAAATTTTTTTCTCTTTATTGTCAGAACTTGTTCTGTCAAAATTCAACATTTTGACAAAAGCAAGGTCATATTCATAATCAGGATCAAAAACTGGGTCGAATGACATGGGTCTCAGGGTTTTGGGAATATCTGAAGTTTGAGTGAAAATTTTGGTTACTGATTTTTGAAAACGAAAAACTTCGAAGTCATTCAAAATTCCTGAGACGCATATCGTTCCACCCAGTTTTTTATCCTGATTCCGAATATGACGGTTTTTTTTTAATCAAATTAGTGAATTTTGGAAAATGGTAAAGGACAGTCCCAATTTCAAATAGTTCTTCACTGAATTCATAAAAATTGAATTTTTCGACAATGAAGCAAAATGTTCCACTACCGATACATACATTTTTCTCTCATACGTATATCAATAAGAATGAAGTCTGAAAGAAAATTGTATCTTCCAAATCCTAGGACTAGATAGGTTTACAAGATTGGTCAACGGGCCTTTTACCATCCTGCTCGTTTTCAACGGTTCTCGAAGTCAATTTGAATTTTAAAATTTCCAAAATCTGTTTTTCAGACCCAGTTTTTGACGGAGAGTGAGAAAAAAATTATTTTGGAATTTTAAAAATAGAATGAATGATTTAATTTTGAGTTTTATTCAAAACTTTGCCTATTTTCGCCTACTTTCATCTATTTTCGAAAAATCGATATTTAAAGTTTTTTTAACTGAAAAATGTGTTCCAAAATTTGGAGATTAAGTTTTTCCTATTCAACGCGATTTGCTCTATCAACCATGGCAAAAAGCGAAAACTAAAATTCTGCATCTTACAAGGAAAGAAGCGAAAGAAGTGATATAGAAGTGACATAGAAAATACTAATTTTTAAACATATACACATTCTATGTCACTTCCCCCTAAAGTCCACAGGTGTGAACATTTCATTACTGAACACGGTACTTCAAAGCAACCTGACAGAAATTTCTCTTCCTGCATAATTATAGGAAGGAACCTTATAAGTTATAACAATGGTGATCAACGGCTACATTTAAAAACCTTTGTATGGTTAAATCTATGGAAAAAGTTGTTAACAAACTTCAATAATTTGCAACTCTTTAGTTTTAAAAGTTAATTATGACGGTCAAGATCCATAGAAAGAAAACTTTCTTTCAACCAATCGAGAGCTGATGCAGTCTTTCAGGTTAGAACAAAATCCGATTTTGATACAATTGTACGTTATTCCTCTATATCGATTTTATCAATGTCCACGCCTGAGGACATCTCGGGCTAAAGGGTTAAGAATATTATACCCTGAAGGTAAAACAGTATGAACGAGAAAATTGAATGTGTAACTGCTACAAAAAACATAACTAGGTTTCTATGCAAAATCCAATTTATTGGTTTTCGAGCTTTCGATGAGTATCTTACATCCTCATCAGGATGATGACATGAATTAAAAAATTAGTGGTATAAAGTGGCGCCCAAAAGTTTAAGCAGTTTTATATTTTCAGATTTAGCCATCAGTTTCAAACGCTAATAAGGATCCAAACAGTAATTCGGATACCTCAGACGATTGGCAACCAACCTGGACTGATTTCATTTCTTCATAGTACAAACTCTTTAACGAAGATAAAAGGCGTTTTTATCCAGCGGACAAAAGTCTAACGAGGGAACCTTTCGAGGTGATTAGAAGCTTTTTGATCGACATCTAGTGGGTTATAGGTTATCGACCATGCTGATTCCGAATATGATCATGGGACTGGCCAATAGCTCTTCGAAGATCCAGTCTTCTGGAAAGCCAGTTTTTCAGAAATCCCAAAAAATAACCCAAGCCTTTCTTAATAATGCAGGATTGTAGCGCGCAAATTCCTGATTAAAATGATACATCCCCCAGCTGTACACGACCTTTCTTTCCAAAGTTATAGAATTTATAAGAAGAGCCTTAAATTGTTCATTGTCAGCTCAAAGCTACAGAAATAAGAAGAAAACAATTAATTTGGGGCTCTTCTTATACATTCTATAACTTTGGAAAGAAAGGTCGTGTAGAGCTGGGGGATGTATCATTTTAATCAGGAATTTGCGCGCTACAATCCTGCATTATTAAGAAAGGCTTGGGTTATTTTTTGGGATTTCTGAAAAACTGGCTTTCCAGAAGACTGGATCTTGGAAGAGCTATTGGCCAGTCCCATGATCATATTCGGAATCAGCATGGTCGATAACCAATAACCCACTAGATGTCGATCAAAAAGCTTTTAATCACCTCGAAAGGTTCCCTCGTAAGCGATTTTTCATTATTTTTCGTTTACTCTACAATAAATGGTTTTTTGATGGTTTGTAAGTGTCACGAAAAGGCCAATTAGAAAGAAGTACTCGTCAGCAATAAGTCTGCGTAGAAAGAAAGTCTAAAAAATTTTTTTTTCCCATGATCTTCAACTTTTTACGAGAGATTTAAAGGACGGGAAACGGTTTCTGCTAGAAAATCGCCCAATATGATTTTGAGTGGAAATGATCGGAAATGCATCCCTTTTCACTTCCCAACACTTCCCATTTTCAAAAAATCCTTCTGGTGTCTTTGAA
>CAJNOQ010009583.1:0-10158 GCA_905250885.1 Didymodactylos carnosus
ACTGGTCGACTTATTTCATATGCATATCAAAATTTTATGTTTTTTTTTTCTAGAGAAGCGAGTCTCCAGATTTTTACATAATCGGGATGAGCGCGACTAGTTAGGTTATACAGCGGAAAGATCTCGTCGGTGTTCCGACGTTTTTTGGATCCGGATTCACCACTATAGGTTTTCACGATATCTCACACTATATGGAATATATAGGGATCAAACATACTGTGTTCACTTTTCTTCCGGTAGAAGAACAGAGAGAAAGAAGGTTGTGTATGAAGAAGTTAAATTGAAAAGGAGAAAGAATTGCATCTTGGAGTGGGGTGTCAAGACTTATTTGCCAATTAATTTCTTCCTAAATTAATTTCTTCTTATTTCTACAGCTTTGAGCTGACAATGAACATTTAGGGCTTTTCTTGTAAATTCTATAACTTTGTAAAGAAAGGTCGTGTAGAGCTGGGAGACGTCTCACTTTAATCAGAAATGTGCGGGCTATAATTATGCCTCATTATGAAAGGTTTTGATTATTTTTTAGAATTTCTCAAAAACTGGTTTTGCAGAAAACCGAGACTTCAAGAGCCATGGGCTAAAATCCTTTTAGGCTTTTTACCAGCTCGATGTGCTCTATAAAACGAGGTATGAATGAAGGAAATCGGAGTTGGGCAAAAGGGGCGGTTCCCTCGTTGGAGGGATTGGGTGACTTTCATTGAAAAAAACTTTCATTAAACCGTTTTTTTCTAATGACAGTATCGGAACTTTCATTAAAATGTCTCCTGCAAAATGGTTGTGACCTGAAGTTTTCGATGGCGCAGGAATTTCATTAAAAATTTTAATGAACTTTCTTTTAATGAAAGTCTTTTAAATGAAAACGTTTTAATGAAACTCCGATATCTCACTTAGAGATATGTCCATACTTCACGAGAGTCTTGCTCTTGAGACATATTGCTGCACCAGAAATGCAAGCCACACAAAACACAAAGACGGTCCAGCATTACCCGTACCATGCTACACGACATTTGCATATACACAACAATTGAGCCTCTAAAAAATTAAACTATGCACCATTGAACTACTTAGAAAATCGATCATAAGCTCATAAACATATCGCGGCGATATAACTTTCGAAAATCTCAATTAGTGAATCGTCAAATCAGCTTCACAGCCATTCCGCGTAATGGTCAACCAAATGTCTGTGCGTTACCATTTTGTCGTTTTGTTCCACTTAGAGAATTTACAGCAAACGTTGTGAAAAAGCTGTTTGTAGCTAGGAATGTGTTCGTCAAAGTCCATACGAATCTCAATGTAAAATATTGAGCTATCTTTCGGATACTATCAAATTTCTAATAGCCCCATTACGCTGGAAATTGGATTAGGGCTGTTGAAAAAATCACTATAGCAGAAAACCGGTCATATACTTTGAAATGAGTCCCGATCAGATTTCGTCGAGCACACTCTTAGCTACAAAATGAGACATCTCTCAACTCTCCACGTTCTCTCATTCAAATATTATAAGATCAACAAAACGAGTAAAAAGTAACTGACAGACACATTACGCAGAATGGCTGTTCACATTTTCTTTTACTTCTTTGAGCAGAAGATTTGTGTCTGCGCTGCAGTACATTTATATTCAGGTTTTTACATTTTGAACAAAAACCGACATTTTCTCAAGAACGTCACTAATTTTTACTCCCTTATAAAATCGTCTTCTGCCTTCACTATTCATCTACAATAAACATTGGTGCAAAGAGGTTTGCTGATTTCATTGAAACATTACTACTTAATACCACTATCGTGCATAAATATAATAATTTACTAATGACATATGATTGCGCTATGTTAAGTAAATATTGAAATTCTAACAATGATAATACATGCATAACATTATGTGAAAAAAAATCAGCATTGTTTTTGACGAAAGAAATATACATGATTTGACTATGCAAAGGTAAAATATTGGATAATAAATGTATTTGCGAAGAAAAGACGACAGAATTTTATTAAAGAGAATTCCAACTGAGATGAAAATATGTATATAACAGGATTTTACATGCGGCATATAATGTTTTAAATTTATGCACCAAACTTCATGACCTGGTTTAATTCAACTACAGGTAACAAACAAGAAGATTTTCAATAGAGTCTAATTTCATATTTTTAGCAGTAGAAAATACGTCGTTAAACCACTTTCTTGACCACGTTCCATAGGAAAAAATTTTCGTTGACATTCAGAAGTTTACGAAACTTCCGCTCCTATCCACAGTCTTCCTACCCGCTATTAGGCATATCACACATAATTTTTCAACACGCTAATTATTCAGGATTTTTTCTTGACAGATTTTTCTGGATGTTACCGGGGATTTTTCAAACTTCCGTCAATTGCATATCGTGGGATTTTTTACTATGCTAACCCAGTGGAATTTTTTTCTCCTGTCATCGCATGGATCGTATCACTACTCTGATTTAACAGGCTTGTAGAATTTAATTCTGAAAAAGAAACAGTGGCCTGTACGAAAATTTGTCACAGAATCGACATAGAAGTGAATATAGACAATAAAGGACGGCAAACGGTCTTTCTATGGCTCAATATAATTTCAGGGAAAATAACTGGAAATGCTTTCCTTTTCATTTTCCAACATTTCTGACTTTCAAAAATTAACGAATAGGATACTAGGAAAATCTACAAAAAGCAGTAGAAATGTCTTTGGAGCTTTTTGTAAATATCATGCAGCTTGATGAAAAGATGTTGTGGAGAGCTTGAAGAAGTCTTATTTTCCTGAGAAACGTCTGCGCTATTTAACTGAACTAATACTACCCTATAGAAGTAAGAATATCTGAAAGTAGGACTTTGCGTTTTGTCGAAATCCTGGTTTTTCAACATTTTGAGGAAACTCTTGTATACGCCTTGGCGGATAGAAAAATGTTTCAGCAAAGCATTCTTTAGTATTCTTTTAGCTGGCCTGGTTGACAAAAAAGAAAAAGCTCAAACTTTTTTGTCACGTACTTTAAGCAAAACAATTGTTATAAGATGTAATGATGCTATTTAGTATAGAAATGTATGAAGGCGTACGTTTACTAGAATTTAATGCATTTCAGTTTGAAGCTCGTTATTTCCTGCATTTTCTTATCTGAGAGTCATTCCCGATCTCGCCATATTTACAGCACTGTCGTTCGTCCACTGTTCTGTCATAGGTCAAAACCACTGTATTTGTTCAGTATTTTTCCCATAAGTCTCTTAAACTTAAGGTTTGAAACAACGCAGTAGAGCTTATTTTGTATCTCTCTCAATTCTGCATTTTCTAAATACAAACTATTCCTAATTCCTATTTGTGAAAGAAACTGTAATCATTTTTATATACCACGATGGTTAAAAATCGAGATATCTATGCAGTATTTAGCCAACAAATCTATGAGGACAAACTTTTAAAATAAATATTATAGGTCATTTTGAAGCCCAGAAAATTCTCCATCTTTCGATGTTTGGGCTTTAGTCGAGGTCTTTGAAGTCGTACGAACAATTTGAGGAACAAGATGAATGGCTTTAGTTGAACTAGTGACGAAAAATGATAAAAAAGAGTTCTTTCAAGGAGATCAGGAGCAATTTTTGAAAGTCAGAAGTGTTGAAAAATGAAAAGGAAAGCATTTCTGGTCATTTTCACTCAAAATCATATCGGGCCATTTCCACACAGAAGGGCCGTTTCCCGCCCTTTATTGTTTGGGATGAAAAGCAACCAAGAAAATGATAAAATTGGGTACAAAAGCTAAGAAAATTCAACAATATTTGGGCGTCGAAGAAAAAAGCACTCATTTTCATTTGTATAAAATCCACTTTTTTTCTTGTTGATTCTGGTTGATATAAATAACATCAGATAAAAACATAAATAAAATCACTTTTATTTAGTTCACTGTAAATTATCTTTTTATTTGTGTAAACATCATTTTCACATACTAAAAAGTCGTCTTATGTTTAAAATGAGAAAAATCGTCTTCTTTCAACAGATAAAATTCAATAGAATCGTATAGAGAAAACGCTGCGAATTGTGTGTTAGAACATACGGGGATATTTCTTACCTTTACGAAGGACTTTTTTCATGTTATTATATCGAATACGGAATCCTTTTTTTCACCAACCATCGAGGCTGATGTATCAGTTTCACTCTGTGAATAAATATCAAAAATTTTTAGCAACTGCAACAAATCAATGTGGGCACAATGTCGTCATATTTTACATTTCTCTTGCCGTTCACACGTTAGCGATCGTTTCATTTATACTTTTAATCAGTCATGCCATTGTCTCTCGTCATCGATCGAACGTTAAATTTAAACAATTTGATTTCCTACCAATTTTATCATGTACGAGTATCACGATTCTATCAATAGTCTATTTTATAAAAAGAATTCTTGAATATCGACAACAAAATATATCAACGCATCAACAAGAATTAGGGAATGAATGTATATTTATTGACGAGATATTATTAATAATCATGTATTTTTTTCTTCTACTTTCGTTAACAACGAAAACAGCTGTTGGCTATCATGATTATTTGAAATATACCGGCATTACCAAACCATTATCAAATATATTTTATGTACTCTTGTTTACTTCAGTATTGATAGCCATAGTTGGTGCTTGTATTGCTATCGGCCTTCAACTAATCGCTCATAAGAATGTTATTCTTATTTCACCAGCTCTTGACATTACAAGTTGTAAATTTTCCGAATCATATGTCTATTTTTTTATTACAATACCAATTTCAATATTTATTTTAATCAATATTCTCATGATTATTCTTGTTGCAAAACATATTGTACCGAATTCAGAAACATTAAAATTATCAATTATTCAAAAATCTAAACGTAGAAAACATGTTGTTCTACTTATATTGGCCAGTTGTGCTACACAAGGTATTGCTTGGCTAACGTGTTGTTGTATGTTTATGCCATTTCTAACAAAAATTCCATTACCAATATGTTTCATGCAATGGATAACTCTCATTTGTATTTGTATATCCGAAGGAATATGGACGATTATTGTTTATGCTATTATTCTAAAAAAAAAGCAAAAATGTAAATGTGAAAGTAAAGTGTCGTCTAAACCCTTACGGATAATCTCTACTGTAAATATTGAGAAATAAAATGAACTCATAGCGAATCTGTGGCGAACTCTAGTTTTTTATGATTAAGGCTAATATGTCCTCACTATTCATCCTCTTTGTTTACTCGTTTTGAACTAAGTTTATCACTTATTTAACTATACATACTTTTCATATTAAACGATATATTTAAGAATTTCAGTAAAACTCTTTTCAGTCAAACGAAAAACAATAAAATCTCATGTGTTTTCCAACGATTAAGCATAAGGACTCGATCTCTCTTCAAAATTCACAAGATGGTCAATGAATGATTATGGTGAACGTTCATCTCATCTATATCATGCTGTTAACACTATCAATATTTCTCGAACAGACTGATGTTGATCTAACATTGTTATGACTCGAAACTCATTACACTGACGAACAGTTCAACAAGTTTCGAACAAAGAATTCGAAATAAACTAAAATGTCCATTATTCTAACGCGTAGAAGGATTATGCAAATTATTTCAAAATATTAATAGCAATAGGAAGGCATATTACTAGGGGTGTTAATTTAGTTTTATTGTTCATTTATAATAATGGATAAAAGTAAATGAATCATTTATGCTTAAAAAATAAAGGTAAATTCGTCATTTATAGTTAAAAAATAAATATAAATAAATCAAAAAAAAATTTATCTTTATTTTATAAAAATAAATGATCCATTTATCTTTATTTTATAAAAGTAAATGATTTATTTTTATTTATTTATTTATTTCTACCTTTACTTTTAAAAATAAAGGTAGAAATAAATAAATAAATATAAATGAATCATTTGCTTTTATAAAATCAAGATAAATTTTTTTTGATTTATTTATCTTTATTTTTTAAGTGTAAATGATTCATTTACTTTTATCCATTATTATAAATGAACAATAAAACTAAATTAACACCCCTATTCATACAATGTATGCAGAAGTTTTCAGAGGTACACTTTGGCTTGCTTTGATGTTGGACACTAGCTAATCACCTATGCCTTGAAAAGACATCTCTAAATCACAGGGATGTTAACTGTTGGGTGCCCCAGATTTATTTTTTTCTAGCAAAAAGGATTTCTCTTTTTTTATTTCGATTTTGTGTTTTCACTAAACAAACAATTCGTTTGAGCGAGAGACAGAGAGAGAAAAGACGTAAATTAGGAAGAAAAGCGCAATTTTCAAAGAATCGAATGAAACTGGTTAGAGAAACTTCGAATTTTCAAGCATGTTATGGACTTGCTCGAAAATGTCACGGATCATCACTTAAATTTCATAGTAAGGAAAAGAAATTTTTAACAATTTATTTAACTCAATATCTCAATGTCATGTCGCAAAAAGACTTTGACAAAATCGATTAAAGTGCCATATTTGATATGATAACGAGTATTATCTTCAAGTTTGAGTGATCATCATCCGTATATTCATTGTCATGAGCAAAAAGCAGTACAATCCTATTGGGAATCTTTTACGGTGGCCCAGTTTTCCAAACTACTTTCAGAAAACTCTTACAAAAGCAATTTTAGTTATGAAAAAATGGTTCCAAGTCTTCTGTTACGAATGGTAAAAGCCGCAGGTTGATAGCTCGTTTCCTTCAAAAGATATACGCAAAACATCGGAGTTCGTTATTCGTTGAAACAGATAGTAATCTGACTGCATAATATTGGAAGAAATCCTGGTATTATTTAGAATACACAGATTAGAGATTATAAAAATACCGTGTATTATTTTATTATTATGCACGGTGCATGCTCTTAAAAATTTCACTTCAGATGCAACTGAAAATTACTGTCGAAATTCCGCTGGATTTTTGGCAATTGTCGAAGTTCATTGTAAATACGGCAAATTGTCGAAAATAATATCGATTTTCGACAATTGTCGAAACTGTTGGCGGCTGTTCTCTGTATATTCAACAATACTTCGAAATTCCGATGGTGAAATTCTATGATATCACAGCCATCCTCAGTGGCATAGAGACGAATCTATCCATTTTTAACCTCATAGACAAATTTCTTGTACTTGACATCAATTCGTAGTCTACGAATTCGTAAAAATAACGGCGAATTGAGGCGAGAACTATGCGAAGAGACGAACCTATCCTTTTAACCTGATAGAAAAATTACCACGGTGAGCAAACCGCGTTTTTGACACCGGGATTTGTTACGGAGAACCCGCGGTAAGACAAGAAAAAAACACGGTTTTATCCGAAAAGTTTTTCCGTCGGATATCAGGCCGAAAATAATGTATTATACAGAACACGAGTTGCAGCTGAGTTATTTTGCCCTAGACTTGATGAAATGATATAACATTGAATAATAACGATATCTGATCAATTGAAATAACATTTCTGTCACCACCATTTGCTTCTTTTCTTTTTCTTTTATGTTTGTACATAAACTGTCGTTATTATCTTTATAATATTAGAGAATAAAAAACGTACTGGAATTACGCTCTTAATGAACGGATCGTGAATGTGCTATTAGAAAAATCCACTGATATAGCACCAGGAAATATATTCGATGAATTGTAAAACAGAACTTGTCGATAAAACTATCAAGTCGAGTTTCAGATTTCATAGATAAAACTAGAAAATGAATTTGTAGGAGTGAAACATAAGTTAGTAGAAAAGACGGGAAAAGAAAATATATGCGTTGATTTGGCATCGAACGCAGGACAGCGCAGTTTACAGGCCATAGGTCCTACCGCTGAGCTACGGAGGAACGATTTAACACATGTTCTCAGTGCACATCAATAACATTTAACTATCCGTCTCTGATACTGACGCATTTGTATTGGCAGTACTACTACTCATTGTACTTGAGATAGGTCAATAAGTACGTCAGTACCTGCGACTAATAGTTCAGCGTCATTCATGTTAACTGAGAATATGTGTTAAATCGTTCCTCGGTAGCTCATCGGTAGAGTATATGGCCTGTAACTGCACTGTCCTGCGTTCGATGCCAAATCGATACCCAAACTTTTTTTTTCAGTCTTTGTCTATCAACAAACAGCGTAGATAACATACATTATTTGAGACATTTTTTTAAATAATGTTTAGTTATTTTTTTTTTCGGTTTTCCGCTGTTGTACAGCCAGTCCAATTAGATAGAATGGATCTGGTAATCTTTGGTCGTAAATACTAAGATCATAAACAGATGACAATGCTAATTCAAAACGTCTGCGGTATTCACCAACAATTATATTACCGCGTTGATCATACCATCTCATTGAAATTAATGAACGACCTTCGAATATAAAAGTTTGTTGTTGATAACCAACTAAATATTTTGAATAGAACCATTGAAATTGTTCACGTATATATCCTTCCTGCCATTGATTTGTCTGCGGATTTAATAATTGAAATGTTGCTTGATATAATGCCCATTGAAATTCTCCACTAATTCTAGCAACAATCCTATTACCGGCTTGACTCGCAACAATTGTTGCTCGATGTAATAAATTCAATTGTGTTTCAACACGATACAGTAATTGCTGTTCACGTTGATCATACACAGAAAATTCATTTGCTTTAAATAAATTAAATATATCTTTACGTATTACTAATTGTTTCGGATACGATTGTTGTTGGCTAGAAAATACGCCAAAGATTATTAACAAGAATACTTTCATCTTCTCAAGTAGAATAAAGATAATAATGACAGTGTATGTATACACGTAAAAGAAAAAGAAAATAAGCGCATGGTGACGGAAATGTTATTTCAATTGATCAGATATCGTTATTATTCGGTGTTATATCATTTCATCAAGTCTATGATAAAATAATTCAGCTGAAATACTCGTGCTCTGTATAATACAGTATTTTCCGCCTGATGTGTGAAAGAAATGAGTCACAGGGAAAGTATGAACTTTTATCCGACTCAGAGATACAGGCTGATATATATTAAAAATCTTAGAATTAATTCGACTTTAATTTAGCATAAACGATAATTATATAGCGCATTAAAAAAAGTAACTAGCAGGGAATAAGATAAATGAATTTTGTTTTACAACAGCTGTTTTCGTTACAGAAAATGTCAAACCTTGGAAAACTTGAACTGACACTTACTATGAGCACAGTCCGAGAGACTGTCTTTCTGTAACGTTTTAGTGATAGTTGTAATCGCAAGAAAACAAATTGTTTTGTTTTTTAAACAGAAGATGTTTGCAATGTACAAAGAACGCAATTCAATGTTTAACTAATTTCTGCTAATTTTTTTATTTACAGGCTGTACAACTTTTTAAGGCCCTCAGCATTCGCACACGAAAATGACATATCTAAGTATTTGATAATTTATTATGTCAAATGTAGACCGCTCTTCGCAAATTCTAGTTCATTTGCAAGAATGCAAAAAACTGGACAAAACGCAAAGGGAAACAGCAGAATTCCAAGCTGTTGACTCCCAGACCTATAGAAGCCTGGAGAGTCCTATACAAACTTCCCAAAGTTCGAAAAACTAGAGGAATCCCTGGGAGTATAAAAAAAATCGGAAAAAGGGATTAGAACCCGATGAAATTCCGAAAATCTGTAAAAATGACTGAAAATGGGGCTGAGCGGAAAAAAAGCTGGAAAATTCTAAAATAGTCAGGAAAATTCTTCGGGCTCAGTGAAGTCACGAAGAATACCAGGGAGTCTTAGGAGTACAACAAAATTTGAAAAAATTGATTGTCTGTGGAACGGAGCCTAGAGTACAAAAGTCACAAAATCTGGCGTTTCCCCTTGGACAAAATGACACAGAATTCGTCGTTCCAAAGTTAAAGCTGAATTTTAAAATTAAAATTTTTATAGTAAAAATTAGTTTTACTAGTTGACTTTCAGAGTACCAAAATATTACGTCTTTCAGGGAAAACATTTCTCTACAAAATGTTCTCTAAAGCTATACAACTCTTTTCTGGAACGAGTACAACGCAGTTAAAAACGGATGATAAGTATAGTTTATAGATTTCAATAATTGCTTATATTATCCGTAAATTTATTGTTAGCCAAACGTTTCGGCTTGGTAAAGCCTTTATCAATGGCACATAATAAGAAAACGGTCAAACAACTGAAAATAAAACTAA
>CAJNOQ010009584.1:0-10157 GCA_905250885.1 Didymodactylos carnosus
AGTATTTCATATGTGTTTTCGTATTCGAGTTGTCGATAAGTCATTGAACATAGATGATTATATCCAAACATACAAATCGTCTTATTGGATTGATAATAATCATTCGATTTTATGTTTTAATCAACCGGTACGTAATCAATATTATTGTGTATTTTCGTTACCCTATATGTTCGATAGATTTACTCATGTTTCAAATGAATTAGTTGATTATCGATCAAATGTTAATATTTTATTACACAGTAAACAAAACAGAACGAAAGTAATCACTTTAAATGATACAGTTCCGTATACATTAGAATTATTCCAGATTTTTCAAAAGTCATTTCCAAGAGCACAAGAACTAATGTTTATTATAGCTCCTATTCGTTGTTTAAGTGATAATTTATTGAATAATGAATTGATTATGGAGAATATCGTCTCGGTGATATTTTTGGTCGAGGAATTAAAATATAAACATTTCAGACGACTATTGTTAATGACACCGAATATTCTAAAATTATATATACTGCAGAGTTTGGTGTTAGATGTATTGAGAAAATCACAAGACTCTTCGTTTGAACAATTACAATCAATATGTAATCGTATCAGACTTGTCTGTATTGACAGACGTTCATTCGAACGTGATGCTTTAAATGATAAACGGATAAAACGGTTATTTCCAAATGCTGAACGTTCAGGATGGAGATAAACTCTGATATTAATAAGTTTGTACATGTCGAAATTTTCATTTCTTTTGAAAGGAATAGACTTCGTTAATGAATACACGTAGCAATTCTGATATATTTGTAAATAAATGTTCAATTCGACTTTCTAATATATGATGTACTTGATCTAAATAATAGAATAGAAAATCCTGTATTTCACACTTATTTAATGTGTCTAATAATGATGTTTTCTGTTGTTGAAGATATTGTGAAATAAATACATCTCTGAAAAAATTAATTTTCAATATTAGTGTGCTCTTTTGATTCATCTTTTAATACTAATGATACATTAATTGTTTTAGAACGTGAAGACCATCATACATTTTATCAAGCATCAAATCATGCAAGTAATTCCAATGATCATCTTCAAGTTGATGTTGGCGTAAGTTATCGGACAGTAGATCGGTAAAAAGAATACAATTAATCATTATTAACTGTTCGTTTGTTTTTTGTGAGACATAAATATGTATGATGTATATCATGATAATTTTGTTTTCATAGTGCAGAGCAGATGATTTTTTATGAGATAAGACTACGTATTTGAAATTAAATGAATCATTGTTGGTCAAACATGCCATTATTATTTGTTGATTTTGTACTGAGCGTATCTATATATTTTTAATTTTTGGCCACCCAGGTCCAAGAAAACGGCACCGTTGAAGTGCCTAAAAACGGACCGTTTTTAGAACCTAAAACTCGTAACGTTTTAGGGTCTTAAATAGATCGTTTTTTCACTGTTTACGATACATTTTGTAAACGTTTTCTTACCATTTACTGGCCGTTTTTTTATCGTTTTGAGAAAGTTAACAAACCGTTTTTTCGACTTGCGCTACTATATTAAAAAAATTTAAAAAATGTTTTTCTGACTTATCCGTCGAATCAACCCTTTCCGACTAATCGACCTAGTCTAGGCACTACATTATACACATCACCTAACAACACTTTTATTTTTTTCTGCTTCCCTGAAAATATCGAGATTCGAATATCAGAACTTACGTTTGCCAGTCTGTCACTGCAACTATATGGCCATGTTGGATCGAAACTAACATTATCAAAGTGCTATTCAAGCATGCAAGCTTACGTAGTACTTTACATCGAGTTTATTACGCTGCATCTACATGCTGGAGGAAAACAAAAAACACATATACTAGATTCTATTAACTGCCAATTACCGGCCCATATTTAGGTCGTTTTTCAGCACCTTATACTAGAGCAATTTTGGAATGATTTTTCGATGTTTCATGACACATACATATTTGATACTTCAAACCGTAAACGGGCCGTTAACGGACCCTTTTCAGGCCGTTTTTTAGTACTTTATGTTAGAGTGAGTTTAGAATGATTTTTGAATGTTTCATGACACTTCGGGGTAATTAGAGAGACTGTTTTAAATTTTCGTTCCTTGTTTGGTGTTTCCTGGCGGTTTTGGATCGGAAAAACTTGCTATTAAACAGGGTGGTAGACCGAACATTTTTCTATACACTCATGTAAAAATTACACATGTCTCTGTTTACCTCAAATGTGTAAAAAAAGAAACCAGAGAGTTTCTAGTTCTGTTGATTATATGCTAATTAGCTTAATGAGTCTAAATAATAATCAGCTCAACACTGTATGGTAGGGAGAGGAATGTCCGGGCTATAAAATGCGGTATTTTTGAACTGATTATATCCTAAGCTTAATTAACCAGCAATTATACATTAAAACTACATGAATTTCAATGGAATGTCTCTGTTTACCCCAAGCGTACAAGCGAAGTGTCACACACTTTGATAGAGCTCTTCACACTTTCGATCTGGATCAAAACTGGTCCGAGATTTTCAAAAGATTTTTCACATTTTTCACGTCACTCTGTATGTGAAAAAATGTTCGGTGTAACCCGGTGATAATAGATACGTGGAGATAGTACGGGAGCACAGATTTTCTTACTTTCTTGATGCCTGAAATGATGATGAGGTATATATCTTTAAATTAGAGCCATAGCAAATAAGCAATGTTAGACTACATTCACATTGTACGTCTTTGTTTCTTTCGTTCCTGTGCTTTACACAGAAAAAATATAGAATAGAGAATAAAATTTTAATCATCGTGCGCAGAAACGAAAAGACATAAGAAACAAAGATTTCTGCTTCTGTCACGTGTAAAAGAACGCATTTCACGTGATGAATGAAAAAGGCTTATATATTTCAGTAATGTTTCAGCAAAGTTTGTTTTGTCTGTGTCGCGATACTTTCTACTGTGGCCTTCTCCGTCATTCTCTTGCATACGATCATCAACAGCAACATATATCTATCTATTCTTTTTCTACGCAGTTCAATTTATTCATATTACATGGTTAATGATGGAGGTAAAAGTTCTTGAAAGTCAGTCAAAAAAACCGCCAGAATATTTCATTATCTCCAAAGAAAGAAAAGGATTTTTTTTGACACGACGTCTGTAGTATCAACATATAGGCACACATTGTTCATATAATATGAATCAGTCATTGAACTGCGTCGAAAAAGGTTAAATAGGTACGTGTTGCTGTTGATGATCGTATGAAACAGAATAAAAAACAAAATAGAAGGAGTGTGCTCAATGAAAGCGAAGACCAGAGTAGAAAGACGTACGTATTCTTTGAGATAGATACATTAACATAACTGATCCACTATTCACCCAGGAAGAAATTTTGGACCCGCGCAGGTCCTTCGGAGTCATTAAAATTTTTTTTTCTCGTTTAAGGCATTAAAAACCTTTAGACATATTTTAAGGCTTTCCACTACTTGAGATTTTTAACGCGTTCTCTGGAGTTACCCGTGTGAACTGAAGACGTTCGAATGCGTTATTTTTATAAACGTCTATAATATATGTAAAAAGCATCAAAACGGCGAACATCATCGTAATCTCGATTAATAATCCCTGTTGCTGAATAGATCTAATCTCAACAAAAATAAACATAATCGTTCCTTTGCTTCAATTCAGTTTTTATCTTCAATATTTACCAACCGTTTACTGGGTGCATTCTCCTTAATGAGCACTGTTACTTCATGCAATCTTTTCCGTTTTATCATAAAACAAATATCCGTTTATCGAAAAATAACAGATCTCTTTTCAACTCTTTGTTGTTGAATTTTTATTGTAATGCGCAAAAAAGCATGCTGAGTGTGCTCCTTCGATGAGGATACAGAAACCAAATATTAGGTTTTTGATGAGCAATTATTTATATTTACACTTTGAATATAAAACACTAATAAAACAAAAAAGGTTTGACTCTATATAAGCGTTTTTTTTTGTTTTAAAAAGAATGACAGACATTTCGAACAGTAAATAAGATTCTAATACCTTGCTCGAAAACTCTTTGCTACCTATACTTTCCTCAACATTCCCTAAAAATTATAACTTGAATCATTGAAAGTAAAATCAGGCTACGAAATTAAATCATGCGTATCAAAGAAGTATCTACATAATTTTATTTCTAATTTTGTGTATACATCAACATAGAATACACTTCGTTTCTTTCCTCTACGTATTGGTGCGATTTAAACAATTAGTTATTAATCAATAACTCTGTTTTCGAAATGAACGCTAATGAGGGACAATAGACAGAATGAACGAAATTCAGCAAGGTGAAAGGAGTTTTGGGTGCACCATAATCTCATGCAGATATTTTGTAACAAGATAGAATGATTAGTCAAGAGCTCGTATGTGAATTTTAGAGAGTGCTTTGTTTGCATCCGTCCACTTGGCAATAGTAAACGAATACTTTGTACAAATATATTGCACTAAATGGACTATGATCTGTACGTATTGATGTCACCTCATCAAATAGAACGGCAAAAGATTTTACATACAAACAGAATGATAGTTTGTACAGAAGATTTGCAGATCTCTCGGCAGAACTATGAGCAAGAAATATTTGGAGATACCAGGTCGCTTCCAGAACTGACATTTTCGTTGGTATCCCTGTTCGACATTCTGTGTTTTCGGCATTTACATTTTACAATTTCGTCATTTTTATTTTCTATATTAAAGTTTTCGACATTTTGCACTTTCGTCGTTTTTGTTTTCTACGTTTTACGTTTTCGACATTCCAGTTTTCGATCTTACCCATTCTGTGTTTTCACTGTCGATCTTTTGAGTTTCCGAGATTCGGCCATACATTCATCACGTTTCCTTCAGCGAGAAAATTTAGCACAAACCTATGGTTGTTGTAAGTTCGTGCTTCCGCGGTGCAACGGAGCTTTTTCTGACTGAATATTGAAAAACATTCCCTGACTTTCGGGTCCATATAGAGCAGTACAGATAAGGAAAGTTTTGGGGGCAGGTCGGTCGGATCAAGCTGGAAAATTTCGGATCGGGTTCGAGTTATTTCCGATTGACCCGATTCTGTCTCTGCTGTGTGTTATAGAAATGCTCCGTATTCTTGAAAGAAAGCTCGAGTAAAACACGGAGCGCAATGCCTATGCCTCAAGGAAACAGATAATATTCAGAAAAATATCCTCTTAGATTTCTTATCTTAGTTCTTACCAAAATCTACGTACTAAGGGATTGCGTTGGAACCGATTCAACTTGTCCAATGAGGCATTTCACGTTGATTTTAAAGGTTAAAGTGATGGTTAATTAGATCAAACAACTGATTAATATTGTTGACAATCGAAGTATACCAAGAAATTGGGTTCAAACCACCCCAATCGTTCTAGTCAACAGTAGGCATGCAACAGTAACGGTTTACCGCTAAAAGAAAACCCGGTTAGAAAAGCATTCCATAAGTTTTTGTAAGTTCCTCTGAGTGGTCTTGTGACAAAAGCATGGAATACCTACGGTTACCGGTACAGAACCTTCTATAATTGTCTTTTATCCGCTCATTTTTGTAACCTTTACCGTTGCATGCCTAGTCAACAGTATACTGTGTGTGTATATTGAAATTTATAATATTAGAAAGACGATTGATATTGTTCACTAGCGGCGTATATAAAGGAATCAGATTGAGAGCTGTCCATCTGTAGCAATCTGGAGAATAGCATTTGATTTCTCGTGGCATCATATAGTATTACTGTGTGGGATTTTGTCGAGTTTGACTGAAGCATCAAGCATGCTGGGGTATATTTAAAATACGGAAAATGTCGAGTGCATGTAGATCGTTTCAAGGATCAATGCTGATCAATTTTACATTGTAACAACTGATGCGAGAAAGATAAAATTCGTAGTTTTAACTCACCAATGACATCATTCTCGGCAAGTTGTTGTTCATCTTGCTGTTGTCTTTGTAACATCGTGTCTAGACTATTTATCTCCACTAACTGTGCCTTTGCCACTTTAGGAACATGCAATTGAAAGAGGAGATTGTGGTTATCGTCGACATTGAGGTCTTTTAACTAGCACATCATCTATCTGCGATGTGAATATGTTGCAAAAGTGCCTGATTCGGGGGTTTTATACTGCATGCTGAGGGCGGGAAACGAGAGAAGAGAGTATAAATTCTCATCCAATCGGTTGCACTGTCAAGGAGAGATATTATGATCTATCTCTTAGGATGATTGACCTCTAACTGTTACTCACTTTTGTTGATTCATACGTTTGAGCCCGTGAGAGCGATCAAAGGCTCGTCTATCAAATGAGACAATGGCCAGTCGATCGAGTTCGTTCAACTGTTCGGCAATATAAACCAAAGTTTGTTTTAATAAGGTAATTTTCTTGCCTCTCTTTGATCTACTTTGATCAACAACGCAAACAAGATCGATTGGAACACAAGATGTCAATGATGATTCGTTCGACGACAAGCAGCTGATCGGAGGCGCTTTATGATTGACAAGTCCATAATTGACCACTTTAATGGTCAATTAGATTCTTGATGAGACAATTGACCATTAAATTCCAACGCGGTGGAGATGGTGATCAAAGGAAGAGTGGTGGAATCTGATGCGGCTCTGACATATGTCGTCAACTTGATAAGTCACCATATAGAATGAAAGAAAGGACGATAAACAAGAGAAGGGACATGTTTCTTCATCAATACTCATCTGAAATGAAAATATACCGGCATTGCTTTTCCTCCAATCAGCTAACAGATGTCTAAGCGCATTGCGAATATTCATGTTAGCCGTCGATTGGTTTTTCCATTAACTTAATATTTATCGAATTTTATAATGAATGTAGGGTCATCGAAAGGACGCGAGTTTCTGCTGGAAAATGGCCCAATATGATTTTTAGCCAGAATGATGAAAAATGCTTCCCTTTTTACTTCCCATTACTTCTAACTTCGAAAAATTGCTTCTGGTCTTCTTGAAAAAAAGTTTCATATCATTTTTCGTCAACAGGTAAAACTGAGTATATTTTGAGCTTTTGAGCGTTTCCGAACCGATTTTAAGCGAGGTACAAATTTTTCAAACTTATATGAGTTCAAGAAATATTCCTTTAAGGCTCCCCCTAAAAGATAGAGTCATTTTATCTTTTTTGTTTTAAAGGGGACACTTTGGGCTAGTGTCCTATGATCGCCTTATTTTTATTTTCCTCTTTGTTTAGTTTTTAGACATGCATCAAGTCAAAGCGCTCCATAAATTACAAAATCAAAGATAAAAATTATTTGCAGTTTTCTAGATATACGTACCTGATCTACGTCGCCGCCAAACCATTTCTACAAATTAAGTGCTAGAGACCATGTGTTTTTTTGTTAGGTAGGGGGCACTTGGGGCTAGTGCCGTACGATCGCCTTTTTTCGAAAAGTCTTTGTTGAATAAGAATAATACTTTGTTGTCAAAATTTTAGCGTTTTTTCATGTAATTTCACAGTGTTGTGACTTGATGCAACTTTAAAACATGTTTGATACAGAAGAAAATAAAAAAAAGGCGATCGTACAGTACTAGCCCCAAGTGTCCCTATAAAACAAAAAAATAGATTGACTCTATCTCTTAATCTGCAGAAATGGTTTGGTGGCGACGAAAGACAAAAAATGGATACTAAAGTTATAACTCTTCCAGATCACAAAGAATGGGGCTGAAATTTTTTTTCTGTATAGGGTTAGGTACCGCCAACATGTCTACAAAGTTTCAGCTCATGGTCATGTAATGGTCCCGAGATCGTATTTTGAGGGTGGGAGGCCTTAAAGCACGAAGATAGGCGAAGATCATCATATCGGCGTAGTATTTGGACAATTGTCCTGCTTGGACATATTCTTGAAAAGCTTACTTATGAAGCCCTTTTGAAGCACAGGAAATTCTCTATCTGTCTCTGTTAGAGCATTGGTCAAGGACTTTAAGTTAGAAGTGATGGAAAGTAAAAAGGGAAGCATTTCCCATCATTTAGGCTCAAAATCATATTGGGCCATTTTCCAGTAGAAACCCACTCGTCCTTTCATGTCGGCAGATGAGTTTCTCGTTTCAACATCAAAAGATTGCGGACAAGAAAAAGGCACAATTGTCCTCGAGTCAAAATCGGCAACTGATTGCGATTAGTCAGCAAATTTCGAGAAATCTTCACTTCTAAAATAATCAACGTTTAATCGTCATATACAAAACGGTTATCGATATACCGTGATTAAAGGACAATTTTCCAGAAAAACTCTACAATCGACGATTTTCCAAGCGAAAATCCAGGAAGAGAAAATCCAGGTTGATGTATTTTCAGGCGAACATGAAAAATATAAACATAAGAAGATGCTTCTTTGACTGCTTTACTAATGCATCACAATTTTAGCAGAAAAAATAAAAATTGACTATATCCATCTTCACTACTAATTTGGTTGACTCTCTTGACACGAAACGGTATTCGTCTTGCTCTTAAGCTCACTCTTTAGTGTTCGATCGATGGACTTGCCCAATTACCAGCTCGGCTCATGGCCACCTCTACAGTTGGTATTGCGAAAAACTAAGAGTTTAATGAGGTTTGAGACGTTTCTTTAGCCTAGCGTTTATAAAACTTTCTGTTGGATCCTTTTGATCTGTGAACTGAACACTAGTAATTTTTGGTTTATTCTTGCGTTGATACTATAAAATGTGCTTAGTTTTGTAGATTCTTCACATCGAAATAGAATGTCAAGCAAATCCAGTTCTGCTCAATCCTCGTTATCTGCTAACTATAAATGTTTCTATTGTAAAAGAATTATCATTAAACTAATGGAATTGTGTCAAAATCGTTTCACTTTGATTGAGAAAAATATGACGAATCGTTTACTATCGTTGCCTTATGCTACGCCGTATTCATTATCTAGCAGTTTAGATAAAGATAAAACAATACTTAAAACCACAATTGATTTATCACAAAAGAATTTGCTCCTAGTTGGTCATCTTCATCTGATGTTGAATATACAAAATTACTGGCAGGCGCCTGATAGACATCAATGGTAGATTTTAAAGAGGATACATTTCAAGCTGATGTATTATATGGAGTTAACAACTTACAATTGGAAAATGTTTATTTTGCACTAGGCATGCAACGATTTCGATTAAACTTCAAATAATCTATGTTCGATTATTCTTGATTACGAACAAGCGAATTTGGATTATTCGATATCGAAAATAATCAAAATCGGTGAAAATGATCGAATATCGGTTATTCGATTTCTTTCGATTCTTTCGATTAAAAATCAATCATCTATCATGTTCGATTATTTTGATCGATTTCCGTTAAAATCTAATAACAATAAAACCGAAATCGATGTTCGCCTATTTTGCACCAGACTTTAAATTATCATTATGTGGGCCAGATCACTTATGTTTTCCTGTAACTGGTCAACATGGAATTTCTCTGAATGACCTTTTCTAGTTTTTATTATCTATTTCTAAAATAAGATGAGTGAACAAAATTCTTATAACTCCGGAACGCCTTTTCGCCTAATTTTGGACCTTGTTATGGCGCTCACCCACGAATAATTGCAAGTGGAGTCCAAAAAGTTTTCGTTATCATACTTTAACATGGTTAACATTTCCTGAAGGTTTGGTTCAGACTAGACCTATTTGGAAAGAGATAGATTTCGGAGGGAGGAGGACCTTAAAGGGGTTCAAAAATGTCGCTGCACAACTTTTGAAACAAAAATGCTGGATAGTTATCTTTCATAATGGCATACAATAGTGTTAGGAAATGTTCATGTCTGCGATCGTTTTGTCTGCATAATGATTATTAGAATAGACCCATTTCTACTTAGGACAACCTCTACAAACCTTTTGCTGTATTCTTGAGTTTTGTTGTTTTTAATGAAAAGTGATTAATAATGACTATGAAACACGAAACTTTTTATGCCGTCTGTTAGAATAACTGTTCATAATGGAAGAGAAAAAGAGTTTTTTCCGCTATATTGCTTTTATAATTCGTGAGTTTAGTGAGAAATGTTGCTTACGTCATATAAAGAGAAAAACTACTTAGGGCATACCAAAAGTAGTGGCAGTGGTATTTTTATCCCTTATAGAAAGGTTAAAGAAACTTTCTTTTATATAGTCTGATAGAGAAAAGAATGTTCTATTTTTCTATGCTATTTGATCATAC
>CAJNOQ010009585.1:0-10156 GCA_905250885.1 Didymodactylos carnosus
CATCAAAACTATGATTTCGTATAAGTCGATTACAACCACATTTTTCATAGCCATCTTGCGACTGTGTTTGTTTACTATTATAATTATTACATGTAGCACATTTTAATTTTTCATCCTTTATTATTTTGTTTATTTCTGATATCCAAGTTGGTTGTGTCATTATTAAAATGCCGGTATTGGTGTTCAATAAGGAATGTTTTACTTGTATATATTTTTTAATGATAAAATGGAATCGTCCATCATTGCATAGAACTAATTGAAAGACTGATATATTTAAAAATAAATAATTCAAAAGTAATTAGTAGGATATTAACAATAAATATTTATTCAAAAATGTACAAATTTTCAATTACTAATTTTTTATGACATCTACCGATTAAAATGTTTAATCGAATTCTTCTCCATTTTTGAAAAAATAGTTTTTTGATAGTTTCAGTTTAGGATACAATATCCATTTTAAAATACAATACGTTCGGTTATCTTTCGAATAACTTTGAAATAAAACATGAAACAGACATACGATTTTCGACAGCTTGTAGAAAAAACTTAGAACAAATTTTTATTACGAATACGTTCATCTTTTCACATGCTTAGATAGCGTAGAATGTCTTCTCTAAAACGGCAGTCTCTTGAATTCTCATGGTGTAGGTGTGACACTAGATTTTCTAGGAGCTCCAGAACTGTTCTCTTCTAATTTCTGATAGACTCAGAAATTAATGGAGCATCGATGGTCGACCATACTGAGTCTTGTGTCAGTGTTTATTTTCATCAAAAGAGTTTAAGATCTAACAAAAATCTGAGTTTACGAAATTGCCAATCTTTTTAGTGTTTCCATAGAACGTTCAAAATCGTACAACCCACTTAAAAACGATTCAATCAACTTTCGGCACATACTCAAATTTATATCACTAACATACTTATATGATTAAAAATGGAAAAGTTATGTTTTCATATGTTAAAAGTTTTCTTAAGAAGCCGTGTCAAAAGACTCAGTGCGGTCGATAATCAATGGTTCATTAATTTTTGAGTTTATCAAGAGTTAGAATAGAACAGTACTGCAGCTCCTGGAAAATCCAATGTCATGAGAGTTCAAGAGACTGTCGTTTTGGAGAAAACACTCTGGACTAATTACTCATGTGAAAAGATGGATGTATCACGAATTTAAATTTTGAAAAATCTGAGTGTGCTTTTCAAAGACCCTTTGCAAATCCCATCTTCAACAGAAAATTTTTCAGCTTTTCCTTTTACCTCGAGGTGTTTCTATAAATTAGTGAAAACCACATTTCTCTTGTCTTGCTTCGTGGTTATGTAAAAAATAACTGAATGAATTGTATTTTGAAAGGGATAGTATAGTGAATTTATTCTAGCATCTATTCTGGAAGAATAAGGGTTAAATGAAATAAGCCTTTTTGTAGCTATGAATCGCTTTCTCTTTCGTTGCTTTGTTTGAAAGAACATTTGAAAAGTATTATGTCGCCATCATCACGAAACCTTGAGACATGAAAATAAATAAACGATGACAACAAACGAAAGTAACACCTATTTTGCATTATGAAAAACACCGTCGGATGAAAAGAATAGTGTGAAGGTTGTGATTCAATTGAATCAAACTTCAAAACTGATATTGTTGATTGTAACTTTACAAAAAGCATGTTAATGGCAGATGGTGTGCTTAAAGCCAAGAGGAATAAATGATTTATCAAAGAAAATAGATGGTATTTGAAGACTTGTATTTAGCCATTCTGACTCGACAATAAGAACTATTGCTGTTAGATGTACACAGGACGGAACAAAGAGCTCAGGTCAGAATCTCTCTATATTATGCCACAATATTAAGAGTCTATGCCCAAATCTTGATTTTTTAAAAAGTTTACTAAAAATCTTAAATGATTCACAGAATGCAATAGATGTTGTATGCATCCAGGAATCATGGCTGACAGTGTTGAGGATAGAGAATTAGAAATACCAGGATACTCTCTTTTCAGACAAGACAGAATTAAAATAACCGCTCAAAAATCCCACGGAGGAGTTGCTGTATATATTCTAAATACGATCGCACATGAGTTTATTGCCTCTTTTAAAAAGACGGAGTCACTCTTAATCCAGATAAGACCAAAATCAAAAAAGGACATTTTCCTTTGTAGTCCTTATAGAAAACCATCAGTAACTATATATGAGTATGAGAATTACTTTGGGATGTTAGAACTTTTCCTCTTAGCCAACGTTACACTCTCTTCTTACCTAATCTCACTGGTGATTTTAATGCCGATCATGACAATAATCCAAACGTACATAAAACATTCTTAAACAGTCTATCAGTTTTCCAATTAGCATCCACTTTTTCCACTTTTACGACTCGACTTAAAACAAACTCGACAATATCTTTTATCCGAATGAGTGGGATAGTTCATCTATCAGAGATTTTCCACCACTAGGTGGTTCTCCCCATTTTGTTCTCCCTACTCTGTCTAGACAATTGCGTGCCCTGGAAATAAAATCTAAGCTTATACTATTCAAGTAAAGCCGAAGTTATTATCATGCAGTTCGAAGGCGCAACACAGCATTCCAGAAGTATAAATATAGGAATACTACGCAAGCGCAAGAAAACTTTCAAAGGTGGAGGAAAGACGCAAAGAAAGAGCTAACCAAAGATAAACGAGCATTTTTTAGCCGTTTAGCAGTTATCTATGCCTAGTCCGCTATCAAATTTCGCTCCAACATTGGTACTGAACCTTGTGCATCCAACTATTAAGCAAATAACCGATGCTATCAACAGGCTACGTGACGATATTGTATGCGGTTCAGACGAAATCCCAGCAACTGTATTAAAAAAAAACGTTAGTATCATTTCTATACAGCTGCACCATATCTTTAAATTATCCATCGAGACAGGAGAATTTCCTGATAAACGGAAAGTTGCTACAGTCAATCGGACCTATAAAAAGGGTCCTAAAAATATTGTGTCTAATTACAGACCAATATTTCTCCTCAGTATCGCTAGTAAAATTCTTGAAGGATTCGTTTATAATCAACTTTCTAATCATCTTAATTCAAACAATTTTTTTCAAATAACCAGTTTAGCTTTATGGCCAAGACCTCAACCATTGATGCACTTCTTTATCTATTAAATAACTTGACAAAGAATTTAAATACACAACCACCAGTAGATACCATCTTCGTCGCATTTGACTTACGAAAAGCCTTTGATAAGGTCTCACAGTAAAAAACATTGTGTCGCATTTTGTGTTGCAGTAAAGCTGCAGCTTTTGTGAGAAAATTGTATCGTAAAAGAATGTGTCGCATGTTTGTGTCGCCGTTATTAAGAGCTTTTAGACACAGTTCTTGAGGCCATTTGAGGATCTACTCTGTTAAAAAAGTTGCTAAATTTTATGTTTTACTATTTTCAATAGTCTTCATTAGGATTTTTCTCGGCTTCTCTTCAATTTTGATGAACTATAGGTGGCGCTAATACGTCAAAGATAAGAAAATTTTCGGGCTTTTCAAGTTCGTTCAGTTTTGCATTGATGTTATTCATGGCTAAAGATCCCTGTCTAAGTCTTTTTAACCTTTTTTCTATGGTAAACATTTTCTCTTTGACGAAAACTAATCAATCCGAGGCCTTGACTACGCTATTAACCTCAGATATGGGAAAGTGAATATTTTGAAGGCCTGTGCATGGATATTACGGGCAGATTAAGCTCGTTAACATTACGTAGTGCACTCAAAACAAACTAAAAATATTCTTAAAATCGAATAAGAGATCGAAAATACCTATTTTCTACTGTTTTCTTTATAGTTGAAATACTCCGCGGAATGTTTCGGATGAAAATGTGTCGCAAGTGGCTCCCGGTGTCGCAGATGATTATGTCGCACATTATTAGCCAATAATTTACAGTTCACATTGAGTGATGGTACAACCATAACACACGGACCTTCTCTCATACTCTTAGGTCTTAAAGTCAGCTCTAATCTGAGATGGCGTGAACATATTGAAGGTATTGTACTAAATTGTAGAAAACGACTAGGTGCTATGAACAAACAATTTAAAGTTATACCTTCTTCAATTCATCTACAAATTGATAAAACCTGCATATTAGCTAAACTAGATTACGTCTGTGCTCTGCATAATAATAAATTTGCCAATTTGAAAAGTCAACTTGAATCAGTACAAAAATTAGCGGCGCATATAATCACACATGATTTTCATACACCCGGAAAAGCCTTTGTCGAAAACTAAAATTACCTTTACTCTCCGTGCGACGGAACTACTTCCGACTAGTGTATTTTTCTAAAGCCCTTAACGGCTTAACACTCTTATCCCGCATCGATCTGATACAGTTTGATGTGGGTTGAAGATCAGATCGTCTATTACAGCATAACAGACAAGTTTATATCCCATTTGCGCGCACTAAAACTGTTTTACAATCCTTTTTATACAGGACAGCTCGCGATTGAAACTCTTTTCACAACATTGTAGTTATCTCGCCAACAACAAAATATTTGAAAACCAAACTGAGGCAGCACCTACAATTGTAAAAGGGGGACAGAAAAAAAGAATAGGATAGAAACATATAGGAACACCCTACTTGAGCCGACGGGCCGGTGTAGAAAAACTAGCTATGTAGTCGTGATCCCTATAGTTTGAAACCTTTGTACATTTAATAGGAATGCCACCTTTTTCCATAAAATTTCGACGGTTGCTATCCTACTGTTTTTCTCTACAGGATAGGTTGTTGCTTTTTCATTGGTGCAAAATTCAACCTATACTGATTTTTTCCTGTAGCTGTAGTAATTTGTAAAATTTGACAAAATTAGGACATTTAATGAGCTGCAATTGCTGAAAATGTAATAAATAGGTCATAGCAAAGTAGAATAAATCTAGAAAGACTTGAAACAGCGCCAAACGCTCTCATTAAAAAATTAAGCATGGCGCGAAACAACTGAAACGAAAGACTAGTTTGTGCATAAGAGACGTTCTTTGCTCTCGTTTCTTATGCCACTTTTTATTGCTAAAGAGTTCTAATAATAATAATGAATGGAAAAAAAAATTCCCTAGGCAAAAAACCAACGACGTGGACAGGGATTGAACCTGCGGCTCGTTGTACGAGCAAATAGCTTTAACCGCTATTCCACACATATTCTTACTGAAGTATTCTCTTCTATCTATATTTGTTAAAATATCTTTTGCAGAAATTTTGTAACATTTTACCTTTTGACTTTTTCAAATAGAGTTCCCCGAACCTTATTAATAAATCATACTATCTTATACAGAACTTTGTGCTCAATCTAAATTTCACACTTTTAGTCAGTGGAAACATACACCTTCAGAGATATCCTCATTTTACTGGAAATTTCAAAAAATTTAAAATTTAATTTTCGATCAAATTAAGAACTTCGAAACTTTGATTTCAATTGCATCTGACAGACCAGGAGAAAATACACGAGAAAAATTGTTTTCCGCGCTTTCGTGGACTTTCTCAACGAAGCACGATCTCAAAAAAAGATTTCGGGTTAAAAGGTATTTTAAGGCATCAAAACATCAGCACCAAGGTACTTCGTGTACGGCTAAATCTCTCAGTCATATCAAGACAAGCTGTATCAGGTCCCAAAAAGTTTCAAAGCCTAAGAATTAAGATTAAAAACAATTTAAAAAGAGATAATAGACTAAGAACTTTTTTACTATTTTCCAATAATTGCCTAAGTGACAGTCAATTACATCACGTTTTATTCGGACCTTTCTTCAAGAACTTGATTTAATTAGTTTTGAGTTTTTCTCGTACTATATCATACTAACTCTCACCGCTACATATTCTAAACATTTTACTCCTTTGCACTATGTTCTCGAAGAAAACACCGGGTCGTGCAATAACTAGATAACATCGTGCAATAACTAGATAATTGCAGTTTCTCAGAGATTTACTGATTTAATTTATTGTATGTACGAAAAATGAGAGTCATTAAAGGTCCCGACTCATAATAACAATGACTCAAGTCAAATACAAACAAAGTAAGAAAAGTAAAGATATAATAAGAAATATAAGTATCAAGAAAGACGAACCATAAACAAGCCCTTCAAAAAAGCAAAGAGCAGACGATGGGCTTCTCGCTTTGAGTTTCGCTAAGATCAAAGATCCCATAGGGAACTAAAATACTGAAGAACTCATTTTCAGTTCCCTCAGGACCGAAGATTTTACCATGAATCAATAAATTATACGCATGATTTCAAGTAAGCCGTGCCCATTTCTCAGAAAGTTCAACGACTTAGTACAAGAAAGATTAAACATAATCTGCCCCCCGCGTCTTGCATATTCGAATATACTTTTTCAGCCCTGATTACATCATGTTTTACTCGGACTTTTCTTCGAGAACATAATGCAATCAAGTCTCGCCATAAAGATTCTCTAATGACAAAAAAAAATCCTCCGAAAAACTTCTTTTATACTTCTTTCTTGGCCTTAAGAAAGGTAAAAATCTTATTTTTTCATCCCTTGAAAGCTCGTTTTCTTGCCACAAGAACACTAAAAAACACAACTTTTATGGACAAGAAAACTCAACTTGAATGAACTTTCTTATGACAGTTAGGATTCTGATTTCACCATGTTTTACCCGGTTTTCGCTTCGGGAACATGATGCAATACATCTCAAAATTAGTTAGAATTTGAGCTCAAAATAAGTACAAGCCATTCTATTCACATCTGTCAACTCGCTCTCTGTGCACTTATAAGTTATCATTCAACTTCGTCAAGTTAAAATAAGAATAGGAATATATTCTGTTCACTACTGGTATAAGGATCGACTGTTGTGATGTTTAGTCTTTTTCTTCTTAGTGAACGCACGCGAGATTTACACATGTGGATTTCTGTTTCATTTTCCTATTCTTATTTTTTCTTCAATATAGAATAGTTGAAAAAGAGCAATGTGACCTTCAAAAGATGTGAAAACAGAAAAAAACAAGCGCATATATAAAAGTAATATGAAAACTTGAATAAGTTGAATGATAGAGTGGCTTGCTTTTAATTAGAACACGTCTATTCAAATACACGTGTTTTTCACTAACGGAGAAAAAAAGCTTTTTTTGCTACCCGGTCTACGGAATTTCAGCATACTTCTAAGACAAAACTTGTTCAGAATTCGATGAGGAATGGAAGCATGTGCGTTTTTTTGAACACGGATGTACCATTCTTGAATGGTACTCAAACTTCCATTGTTTTTGCTCGAATTAAATAACGTATTTAATAAGAACATTTCGCATGTTCTGTGCTTTTATTTAGAACATTCCCATGCGAAACACACGCGTTTGCGGTAGTTTTTAGAAAAAACTTTTTTTCTGCTATTCGAAGTATGGAATCGATGGATAGTTCTGTGACAAAATATACTTGAAAATGTCTGAGCCACATTTTGGTAATAATTCTTTTACAAAGGGACGAAATTTTTCTATACTTTCGCCTTATACAGAATTCTATTGATTTCTGACAGCAGTGTCGTAGCGTACTGTACACATGAGTCGAACGAGCAGAAAAAAACTGAACAAGTTATGTTAGTTTCACGATGCTGAAATCATAAGTTAATGATAAAAAAATTCAAGTTGTTCAAATTAAGAGGTTAACACACTTGGTTTTTTCCAGCAAAATAGCTACTACGCAGCCAAACCCTCCCAGGTCGACTTTCGCGCCCTAGTCGCGGCGCGTACGCGATGTCGCGCAAGCGATCGCTATGAACTCCCGTTGTCGCGACGCGATCGCTTATGAGTCGCGAAGTCGCGGCAGGATCTTGAAAAATTCTTATCTAGAGAGAAGAGGAATTTTTAAGAGTCGCCGCGGTGAGTTCGCGACTCTTGTGATCGAGAATTTCAACAGACGTACTCTGATTAGTCGCGCCACGACTCTTGCTGCGACAAGCTTTTCTTCAAAAGACTTGCTTAGTTGCGGCGCGATCGCTAAAAAAACGAAAGTGAATATTTTTTAGCGCGGTCGCTATATTATCGCGGCACGATTCGCGATATGGCGAGTGGCGCCGAGACAATCACAGATATATAAGCAGTATTATTTGCGTAGTCGCGTCGCGATTTTTATCGCTGAGTTGCGGTCTAAGTAGAGGAGTTTTAAAACGTCGCGGCGAGAGGCTTGTTTGTTCTGTGTTATATCCTATATTATCTTTCTGAACTTGTATAACACACACTGAGAAAAACGTAGGATATCTTAGGATATCTTAACTATTACATTCGAATAATGGTGCCGAATTCGTCGCCGATGTCATCACTGTATTAAAATTGTTATTTCGTGATATGTGTTTTATTAGAGGTCGACCAAGACATCCACAAAGCCAAGGTTTGGTAGAAAGAGGTAATGGTGTGCTTTGTGATTCTTTAGGTAAACGGATGTCATCAACGAATTCATCACCATATGAGGTAATGTTTGGGCAGAAGCCGCGTTCAGATTCAGATTTTTGGCGAATTATTATACTTTTATATATGTGTTGTAGCCAAACTTAAAATTCAGCCAAATTTTAAATTTTCAAATTTTAAATTTGGCTGACGATTCTCAGCCAAAATTAAAATTTCAAGTTTGGCTAGCGAAAATTAAAATTAGATTCTTGATTTTAATTTTGGCTAGCCAAATTCTAAATTTGGCTGGTCAAAATTAAAATTTCAATTTTGGCTGAAGATTGTTCAGCCAAATTTAGAATCTGACTAGCATTCTCAAGCCAAAATTAAAATTAAAGGTTTCACTAGGCAAAAACTATAAATTTTAGCTAGAAATTGTCTATTATGAGATAAGTTAACTTGTACTGATTTGGGCGAAATTAGAAATGCCTTTAGAAAAAATATATTATGTGAAATATATTATACGCGGGCACAATAACTAAACGTTTCTTAATTCTCTTAAGCTTTTTGGGTTTATTTTATAAATTTTTTTTGAATTTTTCCACATTTATAATTTGCTGAAGAAATATGAATATAAAAAAAAATAAGACATGCATATTTTTGTAAATTTCAGCTTTTATAATTTTTTTGATATAATTTCACTGAATTTTTTGAGATATCCTAAAAGTAAAAAAGCAAGCAAGCAGAATCTTTATTAAGTTGAATTCAAACATCCACGCTGTTTAACATGACATTTTGTTGAGCATGCCACTCCTACTTTTTTACAGGGACAATGTTTCGTGCCACATTTAGTCTTACAATCGCATATTACACCGGATACAGCACCGCGAACCAATAATTTTGCAGCTTCGATTACTGTTATTTCACCAAGAGAACTTACTTCATTTAGTTTTAAATCTGTTGGACATGCGGATCGCAAATCGATCAAGCTTTCAACCGTGTACGCGATCGCAACTTTACCAAATTTACATGCTATTTTAAAAATGAAATCATCGTCTTTTTTATCCTTTGAAAGAATTAAACATGGTAGCAGTTTAACATCAATATTTGTTGGATCAACGTCACTAATTTGAATACCTACGGAATCTCCTACTTTATACTGTTCTGCTTTTTGTGTTAAATGTTTGTCGTACAATTTTCGTTTCTTTTGAACAGCTGTTAGAATGTTATTTGTTGCTTGTTGGAAGTATCTTCTTTGTAAAACACATTGTAGGTCGTCTTAGTTCATTATATCGTGTCAGTAGCAGCAATCAGACATCAGTAATTATTAAAGGGAATCCACAACTCTTAGAATATGCACAAACATATTCTTCGATAAAACCAACAATTGTTTTGGAAAAAAATGATTATTTAATTGGACAGTGTATCTATGATAACAGTAACAACAATAAGACAATTAGATTTGGGTACGTTTTGCTTACTACAATTAGGACTTACGAAGGAAAATCATTGATAAGACTGATTAATCTGCATCGATTTGTCTGTTATATTGTTAGATTTCCAAATATTTTCTTAGTTTCGGCGAGGAATAAAAATATTTATATCTTTGTGAGTTACTCTAGCCGCGGTTTTTTGGCTTTACGAGGAAAAACGGTCCGAAGCATGAAAAAATAATTAACTAGTAGCGCCCGCTCCCTGCAACTAGTTTTAGAAAAATATAAAATATTGAAGCGGGTTATCGGGCGCTGCAGCTAGCTACACTAATTTTGATATCCGTTGCTGGTAGCTGTGAATTCTCATCGATCGGTGTCCTCTTCAAAATGGGAGTGAAGT
>CAJNOQ010009586.1:0-10155 GCA_905250885.1 Didymodactylos carnosus
AAGTTGATTTTATCTAATGCTAATAATTTATCTGCATTTTTACATCAATTCGTATGTTACGAATTCGTTAGAATAACAGCGAATTGGAATGAGAACTAAGTGAATCGATGAGAAGAGACGAATCTATCTATTTTCAAAAAAAGTGATATCAAAGACAGGAGACACTTTTCTGAGATTGAAAATAGATAGATTCGTCTCTTCTCATCGATTCACTTAGTTCTCATTCCAATTCGCTGTTATTCTAACGAATTCGTAACATACAAATTGATGTAAAGGACACCATACGTTTCTCTGAGGTTAGAAATGGATAGATTCGTCTCTTCTCATCGACTCACATACTTCTCGTATCAATTCGCTGTGATTTTTACGAATTCGTAAAATATGAATTGATGTGTAGGACTAGTAGCAGTTTTTTGAGGTGTGGAAAAGTGAGAATCGGCTCTTAGCGTGGATTCGGATAGTGTTCGCCTCACTTTGCCGTTATCCTTGTGAATTCGTAAAAAATGGAGCGAGGTCCTGGCCGGAATAATGAACCCGAAACTTCGAAATGGTAGAACATACTTAAATGTCTCCTGTCCTTGATATCAATTCGTATTTTGCGTATTCGCACAACGAACAGCGAATTTGTATGAGAAGTAAGTGAATCGAATTTTTGGCGCTCGGGATTAATGTGAGGGTGAGGGTATGATGATATGCGTTGGTGAGTGAGGGTAAGTCGTTGATCTCTAATTGGTCGCTGTTTATTTCTGACTTAATTTTTGTCGTACCATAGCTTCTTGAAAAAGTCTTTTTGAAGAAAAAATCATGAAAGAAGTTTTCTTTTCTGTTTCATTTGAGAAGCGTTCCACTACGCGTTCCGGCCTTGCTTAATGGCCTCATCAGGTGGATTATCGAGTTTTTTTGTTCAAGTCATATTGGCACAAGCAAACAATATGACTTCTTCTCTTACTCGATGGAGAAGTGGTCATCGTCCTTAAGTTCATTTTCTTATAAGAGGATGACGTTTTTCTCGATGTACAGCGGAGTGCGTTACTGTTCATTACTGCATTTATTCCGCTTTCTGTCATATTCATTATGTAGAAGTATGACGCATCTCTCTCTTTTCACGTATGAGAGAATTTCATTTCTTCTATTGAAAAATTTCTAAGAAATTGTTGGTGTTCATCACCATGCCTCCATTGCGGCACCAATTTCCTAGTTTTTTATTTGTTCAAGTAGAAGAATTATATTCAGATGTCACTTGAATAGTGCACATTGTACAGAGTACTCGCACTCAACAAATTCTGGCAGATGATGTCTATTAACGCCATTAGAGGGCACCACTCCTCCTGTCAAATCATTTCACTGTAGGTTACGACATCTCTGTTGATCTTTGTCAAGTGTTCCCACTCGATACAAAATGTCCCATCTTAGGACGTTGAACACTTATGTCAGCATGTTTTCCTTACTCACCAATGACTGCTCCGAGCCTTTTCTGTAAAGTCCCCAAAGCACAGAAAAACCGGCAAAGATTAGTTCAAAAAACTCTCCATTGTCCTCCGTCACATATTTTAATCCAAAGTACTCATGAACGGGAGGAAATTTAATCCACAAGGAAAATACGTCTTTCCAAGCCCAGAAAGTGATCGAAAATGAGGTTGACAACGCGCCAGTGCAGCGAGAGTAAATCGTAGAATGGTTTAGTACATGTTTCGGATTGTACCTCGACTTCTTCCTCCGATGGTGCACCCTCGTGTTCAAGACGAAGAGGATACGGACCGTAGCGTCGGCGGATAAGTTTCCTGATAAAGAGTTTCTGTCTTATGATCGAATTCCATTTACGACAGACAAGTGAAAGGCTGAGTACCGTAAAAAGCGTAGAGTCGATTCGCAGAAAGATGCTTTCAAGAACTTCTCGAGGTAGCAAGTCCATGCTCATCGTCCGTATTCGTAAATGTTTAATAGTAGGGAAGAGCGAGGATTGACTGTCATGTCATTTTCCTTTCTTCTTTCTTTCACAGTATAAACTGCCTCTCTCTCTTAATTCCATTCCCGTTCGTTGAAAGCTTTTATTTGAGAACGAAAGCACCAGCGGCAAGCTATACAGCTCGAACACAAGAGAAGTAACGCGATGTAATGGATTGAAAAAGGATGAAAGTAAGAAAAGAAATAACTGAGAGAAGGAAAAAAGAAACGGTCATGGAGAAGAGTAGTGGTAAAGTCTGTTTAGACCGCCTGGAATGGAAAAAGAATGAGGGTGAGATTCACTAGTGGACAGCACAGTTTGTACTGATGTATATGCGAGAGAGTAGCTCACTGCTTCATTCGTAAACGGTATTCCAGATACACAGAAAAAAATCATTTTGTCGTTCAGATGCGTCTTGTTGTTTCAACAATCTATTGATCAGCAGTACTCAGACGCGTTTTATTTCGTTTCACTTCTAAGGAAACACTGATTGACTTCATAATAAGGAGAACTTGTTTATAATTGTTTGCCATATACTTCATCATACATTTATTTGATGCAAGAAAAGTATTTCAGAAAGATTCTTCACTTTTTCAACCAACATGTAGTGCAGAAAAGTTTCACGGGAAATTTTCGGATTTGTTTCGTTTACAAAAAAAGGAGAATTATCTCGCGCATTTCGGTTAAAAGAAGTCGAAGAACGGCTTATGCATACGGCCATGGTTTTGTATCGACACTAACAAACCAGCTGACTGCTTGACTGCTTGATCCACATCTTAGAGCTTCATTGCGTTTTTCGTTTCTCCTTAGTCATGTCAACTTTAAACAAATACACCAAATATTAGAAGGTGAGAACAGTACGTTATTGAACTAAAAGTGAAATATTTTCTAGTTCTTTTACGGACATTTCCATTTATAACACTCCTTGCTGATTTTAAGTACAAAAAAGGTTCGAACCTTCTAAAACGATAAATATAAAATCACACTACAATTCTCTTTTTTTCTGTACTTAGAAAAACTAACAAATGAAGTAACCAATGAATGAGCACTCCTTAACGACATTCGACACAGTTGATGCCTTCGCCAATCATTTATTCACCATCATCAGATGAGAAAAAGTGTTTTTTAAAATTAATTCATTCCGCACTCCCATGCAAAAACACACTGTCCATCCTTTGCACGCAAAAGGCCACCCTTGCAGAAACAACCCTTTACGCAGACTGCGAGACAGTACCTTGGTTGACGTTCTGCGCATGTTGCCGGACAAGCAGTTCCGCACGTGTTGAATGATTCAGTTTTCGGATTGCATGCAGCTGTTTATTATTTAAAATAAAAAAGTTGGGTAAGTTACTAGTGTACTAACATCTATCCAAGTTACCTTCTTGAATGTTGTAAAAAATCGATGTCGCATAGGAGATAAAGAAGAAAGAGAGGAGAAGAAGAACTGCGGCTGTATGAGAAGTCATATTTTTTTTGAAAAGGGATGAAGCGAGCATGAAGACTATTATGCGCTACACTGCACAGTTTATACAACTTCACTGAATAAACACTTGAAATATGCGTTACTCGCTCTCTCTCTCTCTTTGTATTCATTGTGGCTGACAGTAATGTAAATATTGATTCTCAACGGTAACTTATGTATACAAAAAACACTTTTTCACGACGCTAGCCCTCATATCACAGGCTGTCACTGAATAAACACTTGGAATGTGTGGTGGCTTTATTTTCATAAATATTCGCAATGAATTGCTTGATACGAATTTGGGTAGGGAACCCTGGAGAAGGAAGTTTTTCTACCGATTATTCTTCTCAGTGCAGATGCTGAAAATTAAAACTATAAATTCAAATAACCCGCTACAGAAGAAGGGTATGGATGCCGCAGTCCGATTCAATGAGTTATTTGATTATTAAAGGAGAAAAGAGTGTAGCACCTCGGAACGGATGAGTTTGAATAGAATCTAAACTTGGTTTATCGAAGAAAGAAGGAAAATGAAAAAGGCCCACGTCTATAGTAGTTTTCACGTATTCACTCAGGACCTGTTGACTTTTCTTGCTCCTAAAATACCATGGCGCACACCGAAAGAGAGCTGTCGATCTTCCCGTACTATCAAAAAGAGAGGTAACACATGACACACGGACACTCAATCAGATCATTTCTCTTAATCCGATTCAAATTTTCTTTGCTTCACATTTGTGAACGTCTTCTTCTGACATTTGTATCTGACCAATTCTAGTCGTAAGATGCACAATTATTCTTGGAAGGAATTAGACGAATACACTTTGTTAGAAGAAGCCACCCAAAGTGTGTGGTATTTGCTTCCTTCCTTCGTTTCTTTCTTGTTTTCTCACTCGCTTATCTTGCATTCCAAGTACAGAGAGCATCACTGCACTTCACACAAAGTGTAATAAGAAAGAAAAGATGAACGAATTTCCAGTTGAACTCCTAGAACGCATTCTTCCTCTTGACAGGACACAAGGCTATTCTCCATTAGAATTTGTTCGCCTTCGCCTTGTTTGTTCCAAGTAAGTACATCAGCTGTACCGAAAATAAATTGGCAGTTTTTTTTCGCTGTCCATGGTAAATAAGTGTGGCTAGTTGCTTTACTTTTTTGAACTAATCTTTGCCAGTTTTTCTCTGCTTTGGGGACTTTACAGAAAAACGTGTTGCTTTCTTTCCTGAAAAGTAATCCGTTGCACGTTTCTTTCTTTTTCTGTCTATCTCAAAGGTGGAACGCCATAATCATGAGAGAACGAACTTTAAAAAATTATTTTCGCCGACGTCTGTGCGCCAATGTACCTCTTCAGTTCGAGTTTCAGTCTGTCTTCTCGCATACATCGACGCATTCTTATATGTTGAGGCACTGAAGCTGCTTTTCGTGTAATTCTGCCAGGAACAACTGTGGAAGTTGGTCCAAGTGTAACTAAACATGTGCATGCTACACAATGCAGTCATAAAAGAAGCATATCGTATCATTTCACAGTCTATAAATTCTTTATAAGCACACATATTTTTAATACTGAAATGTCTCGCAGAAATTGGTCAGTGATTTCTGCAATTGTTACTAATGATAATATCTCATCATTCATTAAAAGTCATAATGTTTGCTCATTGCGTATGAAGTACTTTATTCCTCATCACATGGTCATGAACAACGTATATATACAAATCGTCTCTCATCTCCTATAGGATATAATGTGATTTTGCCTCATATATTGATGTGAAGTACTTTTTCATCTTTTTTTGGGTCAGAAATTAGTTTGCATTAATTTAAAATTATTTAAAAGTTCCAATGCGTAACTTTCTATTGCTCTGCCATGTCTGACCTGCTCTCACCGCAATACTTTGCAAAAATCTGATCCTTTAAGATAAATTTTTACGAAATTTTCGGGTATAGTAAATGTTAAACTTGTCATATGTGTATGGATGAACTAAAATAGTTTCATGCATATATAGAGATAATGTGGGAATTAAAACCATAGATTTAAATTATAATGTTGTTTTTTCACTAACTTACGTACGAATTAGAGTTTTAACTTGCTGGGAATCGATACTAAATAAATATCTCTCGTACAAAATTCATCTATTTCAGGATATACTTTAAAAGGGAAGCATCTATATCTAGCTATCAAACAAGACAGTCAAACCTTAGGATTTAAAAAAACGAAAGGCTTAACTAAGAATCTAACACTACGGTGCGAGGCGAATCTAAACGGCATACGGGGCAGGCTAAAACGTTAGGAAAATCTTGATGCTTCAACCATCGATTTTAAAAAATGATTCAGTATTGAGAATATTAAACAGCGTCAGGTAGTAATAAACAACGTCGGTTTCTTAACTATATTATACGTTAAATGAGCATTTCATTCAGCACAGCACCATTGCGGATGCTGCTTCTTTGGAACGAAACTCAATTAGTAAAAAGCTTCACAACATATCGATACCGTAGATGATGCACAAAGCACGTCTGTTTTAGGTAGTCATACTGTGTACTGCCTAAATATCAACACTAAGTGCCTTAATTTCCTTTCTTCATTTTTTTTCTGTAGAGTAAGACCTCCTTACTCTGAGCAGTGAGCATACTTTTCATAAACACAGGTGTAAGCAGAAAACACCAGTGCAACGTAAGCACATCATTTGAATGTGAAAGTTGCCAGACATAGAATCGTTGTCTCTAAAACACTTTTTGATAAAGTAATAGGGTTCTAGTATTTCTGTCGTTAGACCACGAGTTTTTGTAAGGATTCTTGTATTGTATCTGGTCATGATTTTTGCAAAAAACTGTATACTGTATGATCTAAAAAAGTACACTGCGTATACCGATTCGAAAAATGAATGTACTTGATTTATTTTGAAACTATAGTGAAAGGGGATGACGACCAGGAATCCCAGATCTTCTGATTTTTGGTACTTTTTCTACCTCGTTTCCGCTCGTTTTTGCCCAAGGGTGTACTAATTTTCTATTTCTTTTTCTCAGGTTTTTCTGATTTTCGCGTTTTGGATCTGGATTTCTGATGACGATGCTATTGGATGACATAAGTCATTAATAAATATGCTATCTGATATGGCTTTTTACAAAGAATCTAAAAAAATCTTGCAACGTTACCATTTCTTTCACAGTTAAAACGCCTCACTTGATGATGTACTGCTTGTTGCCGCTGGGATACTTGAATTTTGTCTATTAATGAAATATTCGTTCTTCTTAATTTATAATCACTTTCAACGATATGACTCATTTATTTGCAATAGATATGTAACGGTTAGAAAGATGACAGAAAAAATTGAGATTCATTCGTCATGAACAAAATAAAGAGAATCTCATTCTTCCTTTATTTGAAAGAATTGCTTACGCGTTTATTTATATTACTTCTAGTGTCGAGCCAGAACTGACATTTGACATAATGTTGTCTTTCATACTATTATTATACAATAAAAAGTTTAATCTATAATTGCATATTTATTATTAGTTTTATACAAATACGTATGCACACAGACGAATCTTGCGGTACAATTTTTAACGCATGACTAATTTCCAGATTCATTAGACATAAAAATTGCTGATGGATATAAAGTTAACAAAGGACTGAAAACAATTATTTTTATGTGCAAACCTGCGTGTGACGCAACTGGCTGCACAAAATCGGTAAAATCAGACTTAGGATCAAAGCACTTTGGGAAACTAAATCTGCTATTCGAAAACGTTTTTTCGAGAAAGCACATGAGATAAAAGATGAATTGTTTAAATATCTAGTCTATTCGGTCAGTACCATTATACATTTATCCTATAGGACTGGAACGGCGAGAAAACCTTTTTCTCATGCATTACTGTATGTTTCGATTGTTAGAATTTGTGCATTGTTCCAACAGGGATAACTTTCACTCCGCGTTTTATCACTCAACCTTGGAGTGTTTTCTTTTAAAATCTCTCTCAATTAGTTTAAGTAGCAATTTGTCTTTTCTAAATGTTCTTCATAATGATCATATTCTAAGTCAAGATATTGTACTTGTTTGATATTCAATGATCGATAGTCAGCTGTCTTGGAGAATGTCAGAAAATACGAAAGATGTGACAAAAAATTGTTAAACAATTTTACTGCGCTAAACTTTTTTACGCTGAATAATAACATCCGTATATTTGACGATTATATATTCCATGATATAAACTACTGCGATATTTCTATGTACACGTCTAATGTTTACTGAAAACGTTTTTCAGTTTACATTTAACTAGACGCGCGCCGTCATTGATTGATTATCAACCTATTTGGTCTGCTAACCTGTCGAAAATTTCAGAAACACTTGTCGACGGATAACACCAACTATGCTAGTATTTATTCAAATAAAAGGCAAGATGTTCAATTATACTCAATACTTCCATGCAAATTCTTTTTTACCGCATGAATGCAGTTCGCTAAGTCCCATTTTAAGTCTCTCTGCTTAAGCTACTAAAGGAAGCCGTCAAAACATGCGTAGAGCTCATTAAGAACTATCTGTCACTTCTGTTAATGACACTATTGAGACGACGAAGATTTCCTATAAATATTAAACAAAATAAATGCTCGCTGCTCTTCCATGTAAAATAGCGCTTTCTGTTGGTGATCCTAGCAGTATTTTATAATTTCAAAGACTTGAAAATATTCCATTACCAATAACTTGTCTATCTTTTTATATAAATTAATTATGTACATGGAATTTCTTAGCCGAAAATGTGGGCATACTACAAATTTATGTAACACATTCGAATAGGGGTGGCACTTCTAGTTACTCGGTAACTTCACTAGTCAGTTACTTCGTTACTTCTAACGAACTTAGTTACTTCTTTACTAGTAACGAGTAACTCATTTCGTTACTTAGTAACTCTCGTTACTACTCCAAAAGTAACGGTTTTTCGTTACGTTCTGGAGGAGTAACGAAGTAGTTACTCGTTACTAGTAAGGAAGTAACTAACTTCGTTACTAGTTACAAATAACGCAAAGGTAAAGTGCCATCCCTACATTCAAATCGTTTATTTGAAAACATTCTAATCGTTTATTTGAAAACATTCTAATCCAGTAATCGTTGAAACAGTACGAAATAGTATAGCAAAGAGAAGCGGAAGAAAAAGATATGAAGTTACGACGTTAGCAGAAGAAGACACTATAGTTGAATTAATGTTTGTTTCTAATTAGCTATTTTTCGAGTTTGGTGTATATTTGTATCAGAAACCTTCTTCTTTAGTAAGTTTCGTTTTCAGTGAGTACATCTCTTTATAGTCATGATGAAGTTTTTTCTTATACTAAAACCAAAAAAACGAAATTGCTGTGTTTTGAAAAACTCCGTTGTCAATCGTGAATGTACAAATAAAAGTTGATGCTCCCAAGTCACAAAAGCCTTTCGAAACACCAAATATGTCATCAGCAATTATTCACAATCTGAAATGTTAATTTTTTGTGCTCCCTTCCTCCGTAGCTGCATCACTCGTAATGCACTAGGTTATTGTATCAGTTCTACTAATACTTATACAGAATCCTTTATTTATCAAGCAATTTATTAGAAAAAACTTTCTCAACTATTTTCAATTAGCATAACTGTTTCGATGTCTTTTGAGATATTTGATGAGAGCCCATGTGGACGATTTCGCGGCATTTTTAACAATTAATTGCGATTCTTTAAAAATCACAAATGAATTGTGATTAATTGGCGATGCCGATGGCTTTACTTTTTTTTAAAAATCGTCAATTAATTGCCATTAATTGCTGATTTTAAGCGATTAAATGGTTATTGTTATTCACCGTTTTATTTTGCAGTAAAGTATGTATATAAGAAACACAATTTCAACGAGGAATATACTTCTATTGAGATTATCTTTTTATTTTTTAGAGTAAAACGGAGTTGTCAAGAGTCTTCTATATATAGCCCCTTAGAGTTTTAAGCCGAGGAGTCCAGTGAACAGCTAGTATGTGGGCAGTGTCTAAAATCGAGTCGTCGGAAAGGCTCCGACTTCAGCTGGTGCTAAGACCGTTGCTGGGTGATACACGTGTCATTATCTATCTATATATATAAAGAAGAAAGTTTGTTTGTTTGTTCTCTATGCATTCAGTCCCTGTAAGAGCTAAAGCAGCCAAAATTTTGTATAGCACACCCTTGGGTCCAGGGACAGGTCGACACAGGGTCGGCGAGACCGAGAGGGGAGAGTTCCCCCCAGTTTTCAAAAAATGGTGGAAAAATTTTCGGATTTTTTAAAAAATGTCGAAAATGTTCTTCGATTTCTGAGGTACTTGCATCTTGCTTTTATATCTTCGCACTGCCCTTGGTCAAGGACTACTTTTCAATATAAAACTTTTATCTTTGGGATACTTAGTAATCCGATCGGTGGACCGCTACAGTGAGTCTCATCGAAAAAGTCCGAAGTGAAATTGTTTTCTCGATAACTCGAGCGGGGGTATTTCGACAGTGGAGGAATGAAGAGGTAAAATGGAGTGGAGGAGTATTATTCTCCCTCCCCATACTCGAAAATTTTGGTTTTCTTTAATATAAATAGCTGATGTTTTTCTGTGTGTATATATAATTTCTAGTTGACTAATAAAGTGGTTAGATATTCAAGAGCCAGAATGGTTGATAATGCTCTGTACAATGGTAGAGAAGAAGGAAGAAAACGCAATGGGAGAACACCAACACTGTAACACAAAGTGATGTGCCTTTGGATTACGCTCACATAATCAACTATGGAACA
>CAJNOQ010009587.1:0-10154 GCA_905250885.1 Didymodactylos carnosus
AGAGTTGGGAGAGGTCTCATTTTAATCAGAAATGTGCGGGCTACAATCATGCCTCATTAAGAACGGTTCGGGTTATTTTTTGGGGTTTCTGAAAAACTCGTTTTCTAGAAAACCAGGTCTTCGAAGGACAATGCGGAAGCTGCATGGTCGTATTCGTAATCAGCATGGTCGATAACCTATAACCCATCAGATTCTGAGCAAAAAGCGTTTAATCACTTCGTGGGGTTCCCTCGTAAGACTATATTAGAGATATATTTCAATCCTTTTGTAAAACTATTAAAGTAGCAAATCAACAACTCTCTGGAAAGCGTTCAAAAACTAAGCAATATCTCATCGGATAGAGAATTTCACGGGCTACAAGATGGACTACCTTAAAAATTTTAGAATACATTTTTGGCTTAATTAAGTAATTTTTTCTCAGCTAAATAATGTCAGTAAGCCGAAAAAACTCCAGAACATATACTTCAAAGTATCGTGTACAAGCTCGGAAGACTTGAAAAAAATTCAAAACTTGAAAATATCGCTGGTTTTTGACTCAGCAAAGATTTTTCACCTCACGTTACGGCTAGTTTCGCTCGAAGCAAGCATCTTGAAGCAAAATTCTGGATACAAAACTTGTTCAGAATCGATTTCCGGAATCCCTAACGAGCTTCTTTTAAAATTGTCCTTTTGTGGTTTTTAAATTGAAAAATACGAAATTTTAAAATTCTAGAAACCGTGAAATTTTAAAAAAGCTCTCGTTAGGTACCCCGGAAATCGATTCTGAACAACTGTTGTATCCAAAGTTTTGCTTCAAAATGCTTGCTTCGAGCGAAACTAGCCGTAAGACTTTTTTCAAAATACTTTTAGCTCCAAAATTTCCTCTGGAAGGTGAAAGTTATATTTCTGCCGGAAAGTTTTTCTCTTTTTACAAGTTAATTTTCTCTATCAGACTACGCTAGAATCAACTCTTCGTATCAAAAACTGAACTTTATATTGAAATCTTAAAAATATGGCAGAAAACCCGAAAAAACTTCAAAGTTTTTTTAATTAAAAACTGCAAATCCGGGAACCGAAAGCTTTGTTGAAACACATACTCCGAAGTGTCCTCTACAAACTAGTGAAAAAACCTGATAGGAGAACTCCTTAATCTCTATCATCTTCCAAAGTTGCTCAGAATTCTCAGACTCGGCGGTTTTTTAGAGCGGACACTTTACAAAATGTGATATTGAATAAAGCGGCAGCTTTTACCCAGAGGGCGATATCAGCATTTCTCAGAGTGTGAGAAAGAGATACAATATTTAAAGATCGTCTGATAATCACTTATGACAGAAAAACTCAATACTGCTTTATGCTTTATTGATAGAGGGCAAAAGACAATTAGCAATTATTTATTAGTTGGTATTCAGAACTGTTTTTACAATCAAACTCCTACTTTATAAATGGTATCTTGCCTCTTTTTTAGATTTTCTTAAAAGAAAACTATCTCGCGTATTACCATGAAACCCCCATTTACGTCACAAAAAGTTTGCTGTGCCTGTCAAACTCTTTTTTTTTTCTCTAACACACTTTTTATCTACGTTATCTAAGATATTATCTGTCTATTATATATCTACTGGCTTGTATAAGAATAAAAAAAAAATTGTAGAAGAAATCATTTTTTTGCAAGCTAGACTTATGACAGAAGAAGAGAAAAAAGGGGAAAGGAAAATTGTTCGTCAGAGTTTAGTTTATCATTATTAACACATATATATTGAAGACTTTGAGAATCTCTCAATCTTCTTTTTAGCCAAGGTTAATATTTATATATCAGTCCTATAATAGAGTTCTAGCAATTAAAAAGAATGCAATTGATTCTCATTCATTCTATTCTCATTCTCATTGTTTTTCTCTACCTATGACTCATTTCACAGATTTTCTTTTGCTTGTAATGCAAAAATGAGTCATAGATAGAGAAAAAACAATGAGAATTAGAGCCGTATCAAATAAGGAATACCTCTATCTCTATCTTTTCACATCTTGGCAAATGTTACCAAACGTCTGTATGTTAGGAAATGTCTACATACACATGTGCTAACATTTGCCAAGATGTGAAAAGATAGAGATATTCCTTATTTGATACGGCTCTGATGAGAATAAAATGAATGAGAATCAATCGTATTCTTTTTAACTGCTAGAGCTCTAATATTTTGTCTTGTTCTTTTATGTTAGAAGGCTGTTTACTGTTGTTAGCGTATTACAGAATAAAGAGAGTATAGACCTATACAGCTGGTACGTTACGTAAATGTTTTAAAAAACAAGCTATAAATCTGGCAAAAGTATAGTACTGTGCTCTGTTGTAGGTCGAAGTTACTTTTATCAGGAGAGAAGTTTCATGCAGAATAAAATCGAAATTATTACTTTTTTTGCGCGTTCTATAAACACGTTGCTTTTACAGATAACAGATTGATAAAAAATATTATAATAAATTGATTGTCAGAAATTTATTCTTCTGTTGTTAGTTTCTCATCAATTATTTTGTTACAGTGGATAGAAGAAAGCTCGTCCGGAAATAAAAGATTGTTCACTAATAACAATTCTAATATTTTACAGTTCTAATTTTTGGCAGTATTTATTACACTCCTTTTCACTAACGTTGAAATGTTTCTTTTTATTATTTAATGATAACACTGAAGCTGTGGTCGCGTAAGTTTTACTAATTATTTGCAAATAATTATTCGCCCTCACCCAAATGTATCACACTATAACGAAATACCACAAACGGTTCGCGGAAGAGTCGTATCACGAAGAAACAGATGCGACATTTCTCGAGGTGTGTACTGATTGCGTCATTGCTGGGCAGTTCTTTTGACATCTTGTTAAAACAATCAAGATAAGTTAAACTTAGAATGACGCCGAGTGAATTGCAAATGATCTTGCAATCAAATTCTACTAATGTCTCAACATTCATTTAAACTTCACTGTAATATAGCAAGAGTTTCAGCTTTACAATTGAAAAATCGTTTGGAAAATTTTCTGCAAACGTTTTATTCCCATCTTTGGTATAGATCAAATGTATTATGAACACCATTCTACGTTACTCCGATGACAAACGCATACTCTGTAGACATCTGTTACAGACAGAACTTACTATCAAACTAAAGTACCACCTGACGTGCTCAGGTTTTATCCTCACCTTATTGGCTCACATTTAAAGCAATAAAAGAGTTGCTTAGTAAAATCTGAAAAAACAACCACTAATTAATTATTTAATTATTATTGAATATATTCGTTTTAAATACTTACGCTAGAATTTACTTTTCCTAATAACGAATCTTCAGGCTAATAAGAAAATCTTGATTTCAACTTGCAAAGTTTTTTCTTGCAAAATGACAGAAAATGTTTCTCGTTTTGCTTCGTGATATATACTCGAAAAGTTATCTGTGAGGCAATAATAGTTTGCACATTTCGATCTGATAAATTATTTTTAATGCTCGTGGTCATACAACTTTTCTATCGTTTATGAGATGCAAGTAATGCAAAGAAGTAGTGAATTTTAGTTTTCGATGTATTATACATATTCTGATTCATCAGGTTGAGCTGATCACGAAAATCACCTTCGTGGCCTCCCAAAACGTTTTCTTCCGGACCAAAATCTCAAAATCCTAAAAAAAAACCCAAAAATGTCAAAATTTTTTGTTTTTGAAAATTTCTGCGCAGTTTTTTCCCAGATGGGTTGAGTGACTTGAACTTATCATTTTTGAATTCCTCGTGGAAAAGTGAGTCTATCCACGTTAGTTTCAATCTGTAAACCTCAATGCAAAACTTCGTATCAATAGATTTGGTTCTATAGAAAACTGAGAATAAGCGTTAATGTGCAACAATGAGAATTTATTCTGCCGAAGGATCTCAAGAAAAGACTTATTTTGCAGCCTCTTAGACCAGAGATCGACTTTTATGTTTTTTAGAACAGATTTTGCAGGCCATCAAGCACTGGGCGATAAACAGGCCATACTAGCATCGTTTTCTAATTGCTCATCTCATGATTGGTCGAAAAGTCTGTCCGCTAACTTTTTGACTATACCCTTTGACTCAAATGGTATCTAACTTTTTTAGAGTGTACATGGTCTTAAGCGCAAACAAGTGATGTGTGCATACCCATAAAAGTCTGTCCACCGTGGTTTTTTTCATTCTCTGACCCGTTATTAGGAGGAAATAACACGAAAGCCGCCAAAAGATCAATCAAAACTTGAGGGCTAAGTTAGGCGCAATCTTTCACTCAACGACGTTTGCGTCTAACTTATCTCAACCACAGTGAACACTGTGGTTCTGATGTTTACAGGAACTTTTCTCTTCGAATACCTGATTCAGCCCTGAAAAATCTGAGACTGATTCTTTCAAAAAATTCAGCTCTGATTTCATCACTAGACTCAGAGCTGAATGAGCTGATCAGTACTTTCAGCTTTGAATCCGAACACATATTTTAATGAGATCTGATTCAGAGCTGAAAAAACTGGAAGGCTGATTCAGCTATTCAGACCTAGCTGATTATCAACTAGTGAATGTAACATCGACAAAACAAAAACACATAACATAATGGGTTCGCCTCTTTCTTCTTGTTCTGTTCTGTTTCATTCCTTTTTTTGCATACCACATCATACTTATCAAATAAAGCTTATAATAACTAACTATTGGTGCAATTGAAATTCATATACGGTTATGAGTTTATTGTATTCATTTCTGATTACAAAACTAATTTTAGTTGTATGCACAAAAAATGAGAACAAAAAAATAATTGATCGACCCTGGCAGGGATCGAACCTGCAATCTCCTGATTCGAAGTCAGACGCCTTATCCGTTAGGCCACAGGGCCACGGTACTCATATCGTAATTTGAGCAGAAAAATGCTATGAATGCAGACAAGATATTGATAGAACTAACTCAAATAGATGTGTAGGTCCCGTTTGAAGTATCGGTGTAGCTAAAATTATTCACTCAGTATTGAACAGCTGAATCGTGTACCGTAAAGCCATCATCTTATGTAAAACAATCTTTTACAGTTTCGCACCTGCATCATAGAAACATTTGTTTGAAATGAAGGAATTTCCTTTTGTTTGACTTCACGTTGTCATATATCATCAGCAGAGTCCCGAACGAAGTGAATCAGAATTGGTGATCCAGTCAAGGCTAGATCGAGAAACTACGATTGATAATGAACTTCATAAAACGTAGAATTACTGTAGTTATTGATGTTTGTTTTAATGCAGAAAGAAAGAAAGAAGTCAATATGAATGAATGAGTGTAGAAATCAATCCAAAGGTACTGTGTGGTTAAGTGGTCTATTTATTTTTGTCATTATAATTTGCAAAATGAACACGATTTTTTAAGCATGCATTTAATATAATACGTAAAAATATAGTAATCAATATCTAAATTATATTAATATTTCCTAATTTAATATAGTAGTATCTATTCCGGTGAAAGAATAGTTTTAAAAAAATTGTTTAATCTATTTTTTTAATTAAACATCTTTTAAATCAATTAAAGTTCTGAATTAAAAAATGTTCTGTCTTTTAATATAATATATTATCACTTTTAACAAATGACTATCAATCAATTTATCGAATTATCTAATTAATTTGAACGTAATCTATAATTGATTAGTACTTATCAATTAATTGAAAGAGTATATATGAGCTAGAAGTGATAAGAAAAAAGCTAGTCTAAAAAATATAAAAAAGTATACCATTAAAAAAATGGCAGAAACATCATCAGATGATGATATTGTACCAACTTACAGGGAAGAAGCAACGGATGACGACGGCCATGCTGGTGATATTATTAACTCAGCTGAGAAGATGAGAGCATCCAGCTTATCATATGAAAAAGTGAAAGTCTTCTCTGATGGCAAATATGAAGGCATCGCAAATTTCACGCTTTTTGATAACTCTTCGCAAGAAATTATATGGTCCAGCTCAAATTAGTTTAAATTATATTAAAAAATTGGTGTATTGAAAAATCTATTATTCCAAATGATCCTGATGAATGTTTTGTTGCTAATTATTATATCAAAGATGATGATGCCGATCCATTATTTAGATTATTTGTTATAACAAAAAATTTAATGAAAAATTGTTTAAATTCAAATCATGTATGTGCACATGCAACTCATAAATTAATATGGCAGGGTTATTCTGTATTGATTGTGGGTACCACTGATAAACAGTGTGCTTTTCATCCATTTGGTATTGCGTTATGTTGAAAAAAGAATTATGTGTTGGTTTCATGTAACGAAAGATATCGATACTCAATTAAATGCTATTAAACATAAAAAAATGAAAGCAGAATTAAGACAAGATATTGAATTTATGCAAGTTATTAAAAATGAAACAATTTTTGATGCAGCAATTAAATTATTCCAAAAAAAGTGGAAATCAAAGAAATGTCCGCTAATTAATAATTTTATTGATTATTTTATAAATGAATGGTATATGTCAAATAAACGATGGTTCGAAGGCTTTGTTATTGGTTATCCGAGTTCTAATAATGCATGAGAAGCAACAAATAGTAAAATAAAATCTTTATATACATTTCGAGAGCGCTTACCTATTGGTGAATTTTTATCAGTTCTCGAAAAATATATTATTCATCAATTACAAGAGAACGCAATGTTGAGGATACAATTACATCACAAAATACAAAAGCTTTCGCAAATGCTCTATCTATAAATTTGTCACTTTGGACATCAACGTATCACTGGATCAAAGGAGAACCAGAAGTTATAACAATGAAAAATAATGATGGAAAAAAATGCATTTTATTGAATCATCTTCATGTCAAGATAATTATGAAGATTTTAATAAAGAATTTATGCAAAAGCTATTATATAATCAACAAAACGTTAATTGGTGCGACTTTGATATTATGAAAAATGAACAATTATCATTTTAGGAATGTGAATTTTTAAATGAAATTGAAAATTGGACAAAAAGTATATGTTCTTGTCCAGTTTGTTTAAAGTATTATATTTTTAAACACATTATAGGCTATATTTCATTGGGACAAAAAAGAAGAAGAGGGCGTGTTGCTAAAGCTAAAAAAGCATTCATTGTGCAATAGTTTTCCTTTTTTTTGCTGTGGTTTTTTGTTATAATTGATAATTATATCTTTATTTTTGTCTGTTACTTTAATTATTAATTAGATATCAGAGACCGAAACGGGTCGGCTCGGATCCGATTGTCTCGGGTCGAGTTCGGATCAAAGCAGAAAGAATTTCGGGTTTTATTCGGGTCTTGTCACTAGAACACAAATCAGGAGAGTTTCGTCGGTTACAATTCACTCTTTCATTTTCAAACATATGTCTTTTTTATCAAAAAGAGAAGTACAGTGCTTTTTCCTTCCTGCTATGACGCTGTGTAATGTACAGTCTCGTACTGTTAAAACAAAGAAAGAAAAGAAAGATATATAGAAAAACATGTTTAGTAATTCTTGTTCGTATACAGCAGTGTTTTTTTCGCAATCGGTTCTCTCGTTTAATCTTCAGGTTAATTAAAGCGTGGGTGATTTTTGTATGTTGCTGTTTTAGCTACGCTCTTGAAATCAAAATCTACACAATATATTGTTGTTAATAATCCATTAAATTTTCGGGTCATTTGAGTCCAGTTTTGAAAATTTCGGGTCGGGTCGGGTTAATATAAAAAATATTGATTCGGGTTGGATCAGGTTCGGGTAAAAAATCTTCGGGTTGCGTCGGGTTCGGGTCATCCACGTAAGACCCGATTTGGCCTCGGTTAGATATAACTTTGTGTTGCTAGATAGTATTACTTAATAAATTAGATATAAATTTATTTTAAAATTAGATGTAGATTGCTATATTTTTAGGTATTAGTTTATATTTACCCCTAAATTAAAAAGTACATTAGCAATTATTAAAAGTTGATGGTTGTCGTCGAAATGCAATTAGCACAAAGTTTAATATTGAAAGGTTTTGTATGTTAAAAAGAAATATGTAATCGAGTTTCAATTGAAAAAAAAATCATAATACTTCGTTCGTGGATTTCAATTATTAATTTAAATCAAATTAAAAAAAGATACTTTTTTAAGAGTTTTCGTGCTTTGTTATGTGTGGAGTCTCTTCTTTGTATATAAGATCAATATATGTAGTCTTATTCTCTAACAAGTATATCAGCTATATTAAGATATATTTCTATCCTTGTTTTATTCATTTTGGATGGATAAACGCTATTCTATATCAAATATAAAAAGAAAATTTGTTTCAAATCTATTTAGAATATTATATTAAATATTTCTATGATTGAAATGTGTATCAACTGCATCATTCATTACTTATAATATTTCTATGAGCAAAAATATAAATTGAAATAAATATAGTTCATTTCATAATAATTCATTCAAAAGAATCTTGTATTATCACATGTTGAACGAACAAATAATTTGAAAGATCTTCATTAATTTTTGAAATTTTATCTGCAATTAATCGATCTGTATTGTAAATCGATATCGATAGAAACCATTGGATTTCATTATTCTATCGTCGCTTGAAAATGTATGATTTTTAGATAAAGAAACAATTCAACGAAACTAATAGTGGTTATTGATCGTATGAGGTTCGCTGACAGATAACTAGAAAATAATAAGTCAAACAAACAAATCTATTTATACTGTTAAATAAGTTAGTTAAAAGTAAAAGATTTAAAAAGTATTTCTTCTAAAAATAGATATTTTAACCTAGTCAGAGTAGTAGTGTGTGAAATAAGCAAAAATACTAACTTATTCTCATGTTAAAGATGGAATAACTTAAACTTTGTCTCGTAATAAATGAAAGCCTTGTTTAATAAAATACAAAAACAACATTTCGAGTCGAAATAGATTCGGCTGGAGTTTTTCTACAGACGCGTTGAAGAAAAAGCTTTTTTGCAAGTTACTTATAAGCATAAGGACATGACTAATCCGAAAATATCTCTGCTCAAGTCGTTTCCGTTATCTAGATAGGAGACATTATCTGTAAAATAACTACCTTTTCTGCCGGCTACTTATAATCATACCTTTTTGAATAAAATAACCATATGTAGCTCGAGTACAGTATAGAGACATGATGCTAGGTGTCAGCTTAGTTTCATTGGTAGAAATCGTGAAAAAATGAGAAGTCCGACATAGTTAAAATGGAAAAAGTCCAAAATTTGGAAAATTTGTGCGCTCTTTCTACCAATGGAAGACGTTTTTATGAAATTACAACGGCCAGAGAATTTAAGTACAAATACTAAGTGATCAATTTCACCAAAAAATCTTGCCTTCAGAGCAATAAATAAGAGTCAGTTTTTAGGAAATAATGTCTCTTATCTTGAAAAGACCTGAGCAGAGATATTTTCGAATTAGTCATGCCCTTATGCTTATAAGTAACTTGTAAAAAGATTTTTCTGCAACTTATCTGCAAAAAAACTCCAGCCAAATCTATTTTGACTCCATATAAGTAACTACTTCAGTGATAATAGTCTGTACTTCAAAAGATGAATGGATAGATTTATGACAGTCATAGTATCCGCGCTTATATCATGACAGATTTATCCGACTATATATTTTGATATTGATCATTTTAGTATTAAATATTTTTAATGTTCAAATAAAATAATACAAGGTATTTTCAATCATAAATTGTGAAATACATGATAGACTATGAATTCAGATTCAGGAAAGAATGTTAATATTCTTGAAAATTGACAATACATTGTCTTTTTATAAGGATGAATTGAGGAAAATGTATCTACGATTAACTCAAACAATTTTGAATAAAATCAGAATATATACAGGATATTCCAAAAGTCCGTCGGGAAAGTAAACGTAAATATCTCTTACATAATTCAATCCATTTCTATATTTCTTTTATAATATGATAGTATGCTCTTTGAAGTTCAATTCTACGCATTTTTAGATAAATGTCTATGCCTACAGACATTAAAATACAAATGGTTTCTTAACAGGTCAAATTTGAGTCACATATAGTTGTGAAATGTAAAATGTAAGTCGAGTTTGGTATAAAAACATTAGACTTACGAGGGAACCCCACGAAGTGATTAAACGCTTTTTGCTCGGAATCTAGTGGGTTATAGGTTATCGACCATGCTGATTACGAATACGACCATGCGGCTTCCGCATAGTCCTTCGAAGACCTGGTTTTC
>CAJNOQ010009588.1:0-10154 GCA_905250885.1 Didymodactylos carnosus
GTTACACAAAAACAGAGAACAAATTAAGAAGAGAATTGAAGTTAAAAAGACCAAATAGATTATAAGGATTAGCACTATGGGACGGTAATAGTGGAACGGACGAAGAAGAGACTATGTAATATAGTTTTGTTTTTGTTCCAGTGTTACCGTCCTGTTGTCGTCCGTTCCACTATTACAGAACATAAGAAGAGAAAAAGGAAAAATTGACTTTTGTACATACATATATAAGTGTTCTTATTCTTAAAAATTAGTTCTATTTTTAAAATCTGATGAAGAAGGTAGTAACCTTCTAAACGTCATAATAAATAATAATTCGAAGTAAAAAGGAAGAAAAATTTTTGAACAAATTCGTATTATTTTTACTCAGCAGCATTTGCATTTTGAATTGAATCTGGCCGAAAAATTTCCGATCAAACTCTGAATTTGAATTTTGCCCAGACAAATTTTGAAATTTCACAGAATTTAAAGTTTGTTTGCAACACGTATATGACATTTTGATGTAAGCCTTGTTCTTTTTTTTAAAAATGACTAGTTAAATAATGAGTAGAAAACAAATAAAAGACACCTTTGTATATGTGTTAGTTATCTTCAAGTTGATTCATATTGAATCAGTTGTTGTTCTTCTAGATGATAGGCAAATTTAATTTTAACTTACATTCGCACATTTAATACGAGCCACGCTTTATTAACACATTATTGACAAAATGGTTAGTTTTTTTACTAAATATTATGACTAATGAGAATTACATAAATATAGTTTCTTTTGTTGATATTAGTTAAATCAAATAAATTTGAATTTGTATTTTTATATTTAAAAATTACTGTTCACACTTCTATTTCTTTACATTTCTTTTTATAACGTTATATTTCTATTTTCTAGCTGACTTTGCACGAAAGAAGTCAACGAAACTAAACCAGTTTTTTTATAAGCTTGCATATTATTCATTAATGTTTTCATATTAGATATATTTTCTCTAAGGTTTTATCAAGGAAAAACTATTTAAACTGGTTTTACAGACATTAGCCAAACTTCGACAAAAATGATCTTTACCTACAGATATTACAAAAAGTATACTAATATTCATCAAAGGCCAGAATAACTCAATTATTTCTCAAACGTACTAATTCCGTTTCAAATTAAAGCAAATCAATGGATAACATTATGGATTAGTCTCTAAAAACATCGATTGTTTCTAGATTAATTTATATCCAAACAACTGATCTTGATTTTTTTTGACTTGCCTGCGACAAAAAACTCAGTTATGCTGATCTTTTTGATGAATATTACTTAATGACGTCTGAATTTGTAGCACTCTGATGTCATATTCATTCGTGAAAGTATTCTAGTGTTTTCTTTAGATTAATTAGGTTTCGACAGCCTATTCTGAGACAATATTAAGTCATTGGCTTCACAGAGCCCAAAAATCTATTAGTTTCCGCCGTACTAACAACATCACGGATCAGTTGGTCTATCGATCCATTACCTTTATCTCAATCTAAGAAGAAACTGAAGGACAGATTTACTTTTTCTAACAACCAATAATTCTCACTTTTTAGCCCGTAAATTACGAAATTACAACCTATAAACAAAATCAATATTAACAGTTCATCCGCAAATCGATTTACTTATATTAAGGCTAGAAACTTCAATATGTCTGAAGAAATTAACTCATTAAATAATACAACGCAAACACCAAATAACAGCAATCAAAACGTACTAAATGAGCTCGATACCGAGAACACTACGCATTCACAATATGAATACGATTCACTTTCATCCAGTAATAATAGCGAAAACAAGGAACAAATGTCAATTCCATTAAAAGATATACTTCCAGAATCTGCTACCAACATGACAGGGGATGGACGTATTAGTGTCTGTCTTAGTGACGAACAACTAAACGACATATATGAGTATTCTATATTAAACATGGAAGAATATGACATTATTAGTACTTCTGAATATCGTTTTAATATCAAACAACCATTAATACCTGGACAAAATATTCCAAGACTAGCCATTTGTATTATGATTGTTGGAAGTCGTGGTGATGTACAACCATTTATAGCATTTGGAAAAGAACTTTTAAAAGTTGGTCATAGAGTAAGATTAGCTACACATGAAATATTTAGAAAGTTTGTTAAAGAAAATGGTCTTGAATTTTTTCCACTTGGTGGGAATCCAGCCGAACTTATGGCTTTTATGGTTAAGAATGCTGGCATTATACCACATGTGAGTAGTATCGTTAGTGGCGATATCTATAGAAAAAGAAAACAGTTAGCTCAGATTATTGATTCTACTTGGAAAGCTTGTGTAAAACCTGATGATGAAACAGGTGCACCATTCACTGCTGACGCTATTATTTCTAATCCTCCAACATTTGGTCATATTCATTGTGCACAAAAACTTGGTATACCTCTTCATATATGTTTTACTATGCCTTGGTCACCAACAACTGCATTTCCACACCCACTTTTTAACGTTGATTACAGTATAAGATCTAAAGAAAAAATGAATTATTTATCTTATGAAATTGTTGGAATGTTTACTTGGGTAGGTATGAAAGATTTGATAAATCACTTTCGTAGAAAGGTACTGAATTTGAAAAGATTATCTACATCTCAAGCAATTAATATATGGGCGAAAGAAAAAGTTCCTCATACATATTGTTGGAGTCCAGCCATGATTCCTAAGCCTATTGATTGGGGTGAACATATTGATGTAAGTGGTTTCTTTATGTTAGACTTAGCAACAAACTTTACTCCTTCAAATGATCTTATACAATTTCTTAAAGAAGGTTCACGACCTATTTATGTTGGTTTTGGAAGTATAACTGGTGATGATCCAGTACGCTTGACAAATACTATTCTTGAAGCCATAAAACTTGTTAAGTGTCGTGCAATCATTTCTGAAGGATGGGGTGGAATAGGCAAAGCAACAACATTGCCCGATAATATATATCTTATTGGTAATTGTCCACATGATTGGCTATTTGAACATGTTGATATTGTTTGTCACCATGGTGGTGCCGGCACAACAGCTACGGGTTTAAAACTTGGTAAACCAACTGTTATTGTTCCTTTCTTTGGTGATCAGTTCTTTTGGGGTGATATGATTTATAAGATAGGAGCTGGTCCATCTCCTCTACCTGGAAAAACGTTGAAGGCTGATCAGTTAGCTGATGCGTTTCGTTTTGCTATGAGATCTGAAACTCGTGCTGCTGCACAAAGATTAGCTGCGGCAATGAAGGAAGAGAATGGTGTGGCTACAGCTGTACAAGCATTTCATGCACATCTTCCATTAGACAAAATGATAAGTGATTTAGAATCAACATTTCCAGCTTGTTTTTCTCTTCCAAAATATGATTTAAAGATATCATTACCTGTAGCCCAAGTATTACTTGCATCAGGATCAATTGATGAATCAGAATTAAAAGTACATCCCGTAAAAGTATGGGATATTCGTGATGAGCACGAACGTGTACCATGGCATAGATTGACAAGAAGTGGCAGAAAAGCGTTTTCAAGGTTATATGCTGAAACGACGGATGGAACAAAACAAGCTCAATCTGGATATTCAAAAGAGATTTGTGCTGAAATATTGTCAAAGTTTGAACAGAACAGAAGAGTGATAAAGTCCTAGAATATTTCAGAGAGAGAATAGAACTACTAAATAGAAAAGGATGAAAACAACGAAGATCAAAGTTGAAAAAAATATTTGAATGAGCAGTTGGAAATACAGTTTTAAATATAAAGTATTATACTGTTATGAAAGACATGTTAATAAAATTCTTCTGAAATTTAACCGATGACGTAACTTTCTTATACAGCAATGGAGATTCTAAACTATTTGTAACCGACGCTTACATACATTCAACTCAAGAAATTGCAAAATATATCACAGTTGATAAGAAGAAGAAATATATGGCATACTCTATCCACCAAGAGGTAAATAACAGATGTTAAGGGGGCCCCTCATGAAAATCCTTTTTTATCTTACATCCGATTTCTATGGCGCTTTTAGTGACTAGTGCTTACTGTTCTACTAGCTTATGCTAAGAATTCGAGATTAAAACGTTGAAGCACTGCCGAGTTATTGCGTGACAAGGGGCAAAATGGGGCTCTTAGCGATTACGTAAAGCGTGTTTTGTTGGAAGGTGTAGAAAACTGCGAGAGGCCTCAAATAAAAGTAGGCACCTAAATCTAAAATTTGATCCGCGACGATTTTTGAATTTCGCTTTCGTTCATTCCCTACTTGTATTTTAAGTCCGACCTCTGAAAATATCCGTAATAGGCGTGTTACACGAGAAACTACCAGATCAAACCATATACAGAATCAAATCGATACGGAACTAATTTACAGTGCCGGTAATTCAAAGGTCGAGCAAAACACTTTTATCGCGATATTTATATATGACTCGATAGAGTTCGTCGAGCTGTATCATAATATGTGTGATTTAATCTACCCAAAACAAATTTTAAGGTCAGAAAATTGAAAAAACTCATATTTCTTAAAACCTGAAAACCTGCTTAGTTTTTAAAAAACGAGCGTAAATGTCTCATGTACTGCTTTTGGTAATTTTGAAACATTTTCATTTTTATTCTATGTGAAAAATTGTATGTAAAAACTATACTTTTGATGTTATTTAAATATCGTATGACCCTGAAAATTGTTGATCTTTCGCTAATAGTGAACATCATTCTTCCCTCTCTGGCAAATGCTTCAAGCCTTTCTTGTTAAGAGATGAAGTCAATATTTTTATGTCATTATACTCGCCATAATCGCACAAAAAAAGAAAAGCATCGGTTTTGGAAAATATTGTTCTGTTGTTGAGAAAATAATTTTTATTTTAAACAGATAGTAAAAAACAAGAACTTTATATTCAGAGAAGAAAAAAACATAGTTTCATATCTAACAGGTGACTCTACAAGACGTAGTTATGAGCTTTAGCCTGAAACACCTTTTATCTTTGGTCGTTGAGTTTTACCTGTGATGACATAGACAGGTCTATCAAGGAATATTTTTCACGAGGTTTTTTTAACACATTCTTTATTTGAACGAGATTGTACTGATCATGTGTTTGATGTTTACCGGGTGAAATAGTTGTTGAGATAAAGAATGAAATAAACGGATAACATTAGAAGTGAATGTTGTGTTACTTGTTGCTTAATAATATATATCAAATGTATACAATATTAATTATTTTAGTATAATGCGCACAAAGTACAAAGAATAATCTCAGCTAAAACTCTTATCACGCGTGGGACCAGAAAATTTTAAAAAGTGGACGTGTCTGGCTGGACCAGAAAGCTTTCAGGATTGATAGGGCCGGGCTAGATAAATTTCATGTTTGCTCGGGCCGAGCAGGGCTTGGTCCAGAAACTTTCATCATCGGACCGGGTCAAAAGTTCTCTGGTAGCTACATTGAACAAGCTCTACATAATGGCACTTGACTAGATAATTTTAGTAAAATACCGTAGAATGAGTAAATATCTCGAAAGAATAGGTGTATGCTAAAAAAACATAGTAACCTATATATATTTGTAGATTACAAACAAATATAATGTTTTAATGCAAGTAAGAAAAGTATATAGGTACAAATTGAGTAGAGATGATCTATTATCAATTTTTAATTCTATTCTTCAATATATTCGTTTAACCATTAGGTTATCATGAGGTGTCTTCGGATGCCACAAGTCTTTTTGATGCTTTTTCGTGATATCCTACCTTCGTGTAAAATGGATCCATCCATCTTTGATTGACTTGATGTCTTCTGTATGGCTTATCCTTATACAGTGTCACATGGATGAAATCTTTTTGCTTACTCAACTTTCTCTATCTCTCTCGTCATCATCTCTCATTTTTCTTGTCCCTTAAGAGTACTCCTCCCCTCTTTTGGGGCTTTCCGTAGAAATGCTGCGAAATAAAAACTAAAAGTCGCTAGGACTTCGTATTTTCAGAACTGATTGGAAACTCAATGGAGCACTTTTCGTTTTTGTTTCAAGTTTTCAGCTATTGTCGTTCTCCAGTTGTTCAGAAAACTCGGTTTTTCATTGTGCCACATTACGACCCCCTTAAATTTCATCCGATCGAGTTCAAAATTTTACCAGAGGTACTCAAAGTCATTCCGCAGAGGTAATTTTTGGGAAATTTTTTTGAGGCCTTTCATAATCGAGTTATAGGAAAAATACTGAAAAACGTCTCAAACACCAAGTTTTTCAATTTTAGAAACCCTATAAGTCGGTAAAAAAAGGCTGAAATAAAATTCCAAAAAATTACCTCTACAATAGTGTCCTGAGTACCTACGGGAAAGTTCTGAACTTTTTTCGGATGAAATTTAAGGGGGATCGTAATGTGGCACAATGAAGCCCGGTAGCAAAAAAATAGTTTTCGAGAAAAAACGCATGTTGTACATAGGACAGTTTTTTCAGAGCATTTGTCGCAATGCTTATATCTCCGCAAAAATTCTGTAAAACGTCTCATTGTGGAGAAAACACTTTCTTCTATCATACTATGTGTAAGAAAAATTTCGCATGTACAGAAAATGAGCGAAAAGTGTATGAGACGAAAAAATTGAGTTTTTTTAGGTTTTGAAAGAAAAACTTCGATCCATAACTTTTTGAAAAAGGTAGTGGAGTACTGGGAGTGGTCTTATTTTGTAGCCCACACTTTCGGCTGCATTAGGCTGTGCTCAGCTCAAAATCCAAAATTTTTACAAAAAAGAGGGGGCGTACCCTTAACTGTCTTATTATTGTTTCATGTATGTCGAATAGATCCAGGTAGAGCCCTGCGGGTTTGAGATTTTCAAACCCGATCTCGATCCGTCTCGTAGAATTGAAATCCGCCCGAACCCGATCTCGATTTTTTCAAATAAAACCCTTCCCCGACCCGCTCGAACCCGAAATATTTTTTTTCCAGCGAAGTAGTGCTATCTTTCATTTTCACGTTAGTAAATTTCTACTCGTAGAGGTACAAAATATAATTCACTTGGTCGATTGTACGTCTAGTGCGAAACACCTGTCCATTTTCCTTATTTTTCATTCTATTATTTAGAATTGTCTCTTATCTCCCTCTATATTAAACTAGAAGAATCCGGATCGAAAACAAACCCGATCCCAGATGAACTGAAACCCGTCCAGAACCCGAAAAGAGCTTTCGGGATCTCGATTCCGAACCCAAACACGCGGATTCGGGTTCGGCATCGGGATCGGGTTAAACTCGCAGGACTCTAGATCTAGGCATACAATGAATTTACTATCGATTTGCCTGCTCTTTTTTTCCTTTCTTTTTTTACTGTTGGCGTGAAATAAAGTTCGATTAAAAAAAAATTCATTTACAGTAATTTACACTTCAACTAAAATTGGTACTTGAAGCTGTTGTGTATGTATACAAGTAGAATGTATCAAAAATTTAAGTATACCGTATGGTATGAGTATGAAACGTATTTCAGTCGTAGATGTGTTTGTAAGCGCATGTACTTCACATATAAAAATCTATAGAAAGTGTCACATTTTATTTTAAATGAGTTATTTTGACTTTGTATATGGATTGGACGCCTCACCCTCATAAGTAGACTGATAACATGTAGCATTAACCTTGGTTAAAGTATGCTACTACACAAAGCAATACGTGTGCTTGTTTGGTAAAAGTATCGCATTACTTTTTGACATATGAAGAAGACTAGAAGAAGCACTCTTTCAATGTCTAACGAAATATTTCGTTAACATCATGGTTAAGTATTGAGTGTAACAGTATTTTCCCCTTTAGATTGCAGCTAGGCACCCACAGACACCAATATATCCATAGTGTATCGGTGTGACACTTAAAAAACTCAAGAAAGTTTCCATTTTTACTGTGTGGAGCCTTTATTAGAAAAGGGAGCACTATTCTATTTTTGGATTATTTACACACGATTCAATAGACCTCAGCGAGCTGATTAAGAATAAGTTAGTTTTAGCATTTAAAAGTTGATTTTTGGCCGCGAAATTTTGAAATTGCCGAGGACAACAATTTCTTGACTAATCTCTTTTGAAAGCAAGATGATGTAGATTTCGTGGAACTTTGATTGAAATAAACATAGAATGCATCTGAGATCAATCTGGAATCAGGTTGAATTCTGAAAACAACCGTTTCCAATTACAATCCAGAAGTTTTTACTCAGTATCATACCTTAGAGATCTGACTTTTAATCTAAGTGAAAGGAAGCACATAGAGGTTTCACTGCACGACTTACTGACCGATGTGACTATATTGGATCATGGTGACCGCAATAATCCGGCACGCCTTTTAGGAACGACAAACTACAAGACTAGTAACTACTGCGCCTTCGACAATTGTCTCGGCGGCGTGGTTTTTTGGTAATATAACGGCAGATTTGTATGGTTTTACAATGGTCAACTAGTATATGGTTCTTAAGAATAAATTAGTTTTAATGAAAGTGCGTTCGTTATAATGATGAAAGAGTGGTGTGATGAAAGTGCCATAATCCTGCTATTCGAACCGCTGTTGCACGGGAAAATGTGCGACGTAGAGATTTTTTTGACTTTTTTTTCCGCCGCCGAGAAACATGAGTTTTGCTACAAATCTACCCAAAACAGGTAGGTCAGTTTTGAATAAAATTTCCATTTTTCATCCAAATATCGTCAAACTATACTCAAATAAGCAAAATTTGATACTCAGTTCAGTGCGAATATTATCAGGATCTTAAGACGTTTTCTAGAAGATCTTTAGAAATCTATCTCGATCAGTCGAAATTGTGCATAATGTTCAATAACCGTCGGAAGAATCAATCGCCTCTCTGCTGTTTGTTATTCCACGGCTAAAAGTTGATTGATCACAGAGTACCAAAAACCGGGACAAAATACAGCAAGTTGGAAGCAGTCTTCGGAGACATGAAAAATTCGAGCCTGATCAATCTCGAGCGTTTCAAGTCAACAACAATTCGCTTCACGTAATGGAGCTAAACGCTTTCCCTGATGTCTCACTTGGATCCCCATTCGCTGAACACTGCACCTTTTCAGGTGAGAAGTTGATATTGACACAATATCCAAAATCGGAGAAGAATGCCAATCGACTTTATGCTCGAATGTCAATAAAACAAAAAATAAAATAAACATTTATTTATTTAGTCAGTGACTGAAAAAAATGACAGGGTTGGTAGAAAAATAAACAAAATAATCGCTTTGTCAAAAACCTCCCTTAAAAAATAGTAAAAGAAAAAATATATAGAAAATAGGGCTTAAATATAGACTGTTTTATATTACAAGGTGTTCACTCAATGCACGTTTAAAAGTGTGAAATTTGAAAGCAGCCAAAACCCTCCTAGGTAACCGATTCCATTCTGTGATAGTTCTGGGAAGAAAATAAGAGTTGGTAGTTTTACGTTTATAAACAGGAACTTGCCACAGACACCGATTTGAACTACACTGAGAAGTTCTACTGGTTAGCGGTTTGATTAAAGAAAATAGTGAAAGGGTGCTTCGATCTGTAATAATTAAATAAGTTAGTCTAAAACATTTTCTTCTTAGTGTCAGGTCCGGTCATTTTGGTTGTTTAATAAGAGTTGAACTACATGAAGAATAGTCGTTTAGTATAATACGTGCAGCAAGTTTGTTCATCGATGTTAGTAATGCAAGATGAGTTACAAAATCATTATCAAACACTATAGAGCAGTCGTCTATAATCAGAAGAATGCACGTTTTATAAATATGAAGCCGGATGAATGAAGGTGCGGATTTAAATGTATGATTTAAACCGCCTGACATCATCCTGCATCTTTTTGCAATACTCTCGATGTGGTGTTTCCAGGTTAGATCAGAGCTTAAGTGTACTCCAATTTGATGTTCTCTTCCCTCAAAATTTTAGTGTCTGATAAATAAAGAGCTGGTAATTTTTGCGATATTTTTAAATTTGAAAAAGGCATGAAACAGCACTTATCTATGTTTAAATCAATATCGTTCTTTACAAACCAGTTCTACATAACCGACTAAAAAATCAGAATTTTTATCTGAAGAGTCGGATGTGTTGTTTTTGAGTGTCAAACGAATGGGACGTGCGTATTGAACAAGCTACAGATAAATAATAGTGGACAAGAACTAAAAGTCAAGTAAGTGGAACAAGAGAATGATGATGATGAGATGTTCACGTGATTCGA
>CAJNOQ010009589.1:0-10154 GCA_905250885.1 Didymodactylos carnosus
ACTGAGAATTTTTCGACCAAAAGAATTAAAATTGCTCTAACACAGCAACCATCTAACGGTAGCAGCTTAAATCATTATATTTGTGATTAGCACAGTTTACTTAACTACTGATCATATTCTTTGTCAAAATTCAAAAGTGACATTTGAAGATATTACTTCGTAATTACACTGTCGACACACCTTAAATATTAAGCGTATACTAACTCGTTGAACTATCACAAAACAACAGTTAGTTGTCTTCATATTGTTTTCTTTGATTTTTTATTCTTGCAGGACGAAATTCTCTTTTAACAAAAATGAGTCAAGCATTTCGTCGTTTTGAAAAATAATAGTCTTCTCATTACCGCACGTAATCATGTTAAATCATAATAATTCACATCATACACAAAAGTCATATATATATTTATATCTATGCACACAACCATTTTTTTGGTAAATATTTTTTTGTAACTTATACAACAAATTAGAAGTGTAGAACTGGCTTTTATGTTGATAATATTCGTGGGTCAATAACATTAATATCATGCTTTTATGTTTCACGTCAACTTTTTGCATGTGGCGTCTATCTTGAGCGAAATAGAGGGTGATTACGATGAAAAGCTTTTTTATCAGACATGTTTCACTAAAGTATAAAACTCATCTTTTGAAAGCGTATTCATATTTAGAACTTTTTCTTTCAGAGAAAAGCGCTTGTATTCATCCAAAAGTTGAGAAGATTTTCTCTTTCAACATTAAGAGTTTACAGTGTTAGTACAAAAATTTTCTTCATTCATTAAAATCATTCTTTTTTTTGAAAGTTTTTAGGAGTCAAGTATTTTGTCCCTAATATTTGGATCTGAGATACATCTCTGATCTACCTTTATATGATAAGTCGAATAAAATAGCAAAATGACTTTTATTATTTATCATTATAAATTTATACTACAGTATGTGATTATAGTTATCATTATTTGAACTATCCTTGTTTAAATTTATTTTTTATTACTATTGCTTTTTTAGTAGGTAGTGGGACCCTTATTTGACGGTAGAGCTATTAATTACAGCTAAAAAGCTTATTTATTTGGTTACAATATAAAATACTTTTAAGAGCTTTCTTTATCATTTTTATTTGTTCGATTTGGGTAAAAATCTTAATGCGTTTTCAAATGTTGAGCTTTTTTTATCTCAAAATTCGAGAAGAGAATAAAAATATTCTTGTTCCGAATTTTGCATATTTATGTTGTAGCCGAAATTAAAATTAAGAATCTAATTTGAATTTTGACTACAACATTTATGCTCTTTTTTGCTAGATAGTTTAGTTAACTTCGTGTTTAAAAATACTATATTTTTGTAATTAAAAACAAATATTGTAAATATTGCATATTTTTTTTCTGGATTAATTAACATAATATAAAATTGTTGTTGTATAGATGTTACTAGTATATGCTATTTTGCATGTAAATTCGTCTAATCTAAATATCTTTGCATGTGATTATCTGATAGACTCACCTGATGATCTCAAATCATTTTTATTAACCAAAAAAATGGACATAAATTATTAGTACTAATCTTGAGAAGAAGAAAAAGTGAATCTGTAGGAGAAGAACAAAATAATTATGTTTTGTACGCTACACAATTGGCTGTTAGAAACAAATAATTCTTCAATATTAGAATAATTTACTCTTGTGATTTCTGTTCTATTTATTCTATTGATATAGATTTTTAAGTTTATTAATTTTTTTCTTTTAGTTAATACTGGTCATGTTAAATGATCGTCGAAAATATTTTACATTCTGTAAGTTTCATTATATTAATGAATAATGATTATTATCAGTCACACAAATATCAGAATAAAACTTTGTTAATTGTTTGAGAGACTAATGATATTTTAGGATAATGCAAAGACTAATAGACAATGATTATTTCTTTTTCATTGTGGAGTAGTATAAATCTTAGTTTTAAACTATTATCCTCATTGTAGAACTAAAATGCTAAAATGAAACGACTTTAGTTCTCTTAGGACGCTTTTTGGTAACATGCTGTTATAGATAGAGCAGTACCCGAATTTGAATAAAGCGAAAGTATAGCTTTTCTTTTAAAACTTGATAATTTATGTTTTTTGTTTGTTATACATTTAGGTCAATCTTTTGGGATTGAAAGAATCGACGTTCATCAGAAAATTCACACATATACAGAAGACAATATGAAAGAAAATAAACAGTGCCAAGAGTTCCTTCAAAAAACACTGTGTAAATGGTGATCATTGGATTAAAAGTGTTTTCCGTTTTTCTTTTTTTAGTCAGGTTTTGCTGTTTCTTTTATTTATTATTATTGTTATTTGTTGATGATGTTATGTTTTTGTAGAATTATGATTTAACACACGTACAAACGTACTTCACTGTTTTGCTTATTCTCTTTCTCTCTTTCTCTCTCTCCACTTTATTATTTTTTCATAGATGCATGTGTTTTTCTTTTTCTTTCTTCTTTACTGAAGGCTAACCCGGTTATATATCCTCTTTTTCGTTCAAAAAATCTAAACAAAATTAACTGTTTTTCAGTTTTTTTCTTTATAACAATGAGAATTCAGATATCCTTTTCTTTTCTGTGGATATTCTTCTTTCTCGTTGGTGCTATTGATCCAAAATTTGTACGGTTGTGTGTGAGTATGTGTGTCTGTGTGTGTGCGCGCGTGTGTTTGTGTGTGCGTGTGTTTCTAATTCTAATGAACTCCTCCGACTAACAAGTGAACCGGATATGTATGCGTTATTTGTGAACATACTTCTGTAATTGTGATCAAAATGATTAACTTAACAATATATAATTTATTTGAAAAGGTTTATGTTTTTGGTTGTTTGTGGTATATTTCTCTGTTTCAGAGACAACTGTTTTTTTTCTACTATTGTCTTGTTGTTTTTCTCATTTCTTGATTAAAAAAGCCAAAGTGATGCGAAAAGTAAAACTATTGGATAACATCATGATATTAACGAAACCTATGCTTCCTGCTAAACTTGTTTCGATTGATCTGTCCCTTATTCTGGCTAAGATGACCGATAGTACAAATATCACAAACGGAAAAGTGTTCGCATACATGATTGTTTTACCTCTTTCTAGCATTTCTCCGTTAAGTTTATTTCCACCGTTTTGATAATTTAAATGATCCTTCTGATCTCAGACTTTTGTACTGAGTAAGCAATACAAATTGAGAGCGTTTCTAACAAAAATCGGACACACTAGATTCATCGGACTTCCATAGATCGGTATTTGCTGTAAAAACGATAACAATGTAGAAACACGTTGCAAAAATATAAATAGTGAAGTCTTGCATTACATACATGAAAAAACTAGCCACAGTAAACCTGAAACATTTTAGTCTAGTTTTTTTCACAGCGACATCTTGTAACTACGGTATTTATATCATGTCGGAATTAATTCTTGTGGTACAAAACCAAATAAAAGAGGATGAAGTCATTTTTATCATCAATATGGTCATTATTAGCAGTCGTAATTTGACAAAATGTTCGAGTATATTTTGTAAATTAAACCTCGCAATACAAAAACTAAATATATGAAAATACATTAACTTACTGTCCACAACAAAATAGAAGACAAGCGTTGTTATAAAAAGATTCATTCGCCTTCTATTTTGTTATAGCGGGTGGGCCAGAATAAATGAGGGTCTCAATATTTTGCTTATAACTTGGTTTGGATTTGTTTTCGAGACTCGATGTTCTTTTTAAAAGATGCGCTACGAAATACTCTACAAAACGATATCTAAACTATAATTTCAGAACTTCAATCAAGAAAACTAAGCCAATTAGATGAAAGTCGAAAAAAATGAAAACTTTTCACACTCAAAATTTTTTTCGACTTGAACTCTTTCTTCTGATACTATTTCCACTAAAAAGTGTAGCAAAATGGAGAACTCAGTTTATGTTTGCTACTTTCAAATGTGCTCTTTCTCGTGGTCTGGAAAATTTTTTTTTTAGAGTAGTTAGTGTGCTGGAGAACGAAGTTACAAAAATACATCAAAAGTTGGCAACCTCCCCGTTTCCAATAATATGCTCAAGCAAGACACGGAAAACATGACTGAAGTTTTGGTTTTGCTGTTAGATAGAGAAGTGTAATCATTTCTGATCAAAACAAAACAAACCCGACCGAAAAAGCTTTTATTTCGATGGAGTTATGGGACTTTTACTGGAAGTACTACTATACCCAAAACTTAAAAAATTAATGAAAAAATGCATGACAACCGACAGAAAACTATTATTTCGCCGTGGCTTTTGATGTGAAAAAATTTGAAGCGTAGCTAAAAAATAGAGCTCAGGGCTACAAAATGACTAATTCAGCTTTTCTTACTTTCAAAACGTTAACACAAGAAATCATTTTTGATTTTGGAAAGTTTTCATTTTTTTCGACTTTCATCTAATTGGCTTAGGTTTCTTGATTGAAGTTCTGAAATTATAGTTTAGATATCATTTGTAGAGTATTTCGCAGCGCATCTTTTAAAAAAACATCGAGTCTCAGAAACAAATCCAAACCAAGTTATAAGCAGAATATTGAGACACTCATTTATTCTGGCCCACCCGGTAGATAGTAATAACTATCTATCACTACCACTATGGTTACACTATGCAAATAATCACGATTAAGCATTTTCTAGTGTAACCGGAATTATTTTCGATCATGATCAACAATATTTAATTACGTTGAACAGAAATGTGTGTGACCGCACTAACCACGATTAAAAAGATAATCGTGGTTTCACTCGTGATAGCCATAACTATAAATACTCAGGAAAACTCATTACGCAGGAGAAAACTCATTTTTGTGTTGGCAAAGTTAACATGAATACAGTAACACTCTTTAATCTGATCAATAGATTTGTTGACACCGGCTGCTAATAAACCTTCTTGTACTTTTTTCGGGCGCCGCGATTCCGATGACTTGCCATTTCATTCGATATCATTTCATCTTTTAATAAATTTAAGAGCAAGTTTGTTTCTTTCTCAGACCACCAAGATCTTTTTGCCTTTTCGTGTAACTCTGCGTAGTCATTTTTAACAAAAAAAGTTATTATGATAAAATTATTAATATTTTATTAATCTGTAGTTTAGTCCGGTGTCATGATCCTTTTTTCGATAGAATCGGTTAAAGTTAATCACGATTAAATTTAATCGCGATTAAAGAAAAATTATCGTCCGAACATGATTATGTTTACTCATGATTTTCAAAATAATCGTGATTAAAGTAGCGGTTACACTACTAGTTTAATCACGATTAAAGATAATCGTGATTATCTGCGTAGTGTAACCGTAGTGTATATATTTAACTTCAAAATAAGTCCTTTAATATATGATGAGGAGAAAATCACTCCAGCATAAAACTAACCTGAGAAGCTGAGATTATTTTTACTGCTTCTGTTCTTGTTAATAATTGACGGTCATTCAAAAGGTTCGAAATCTCAGTCTGGTATTTGACCAAAATATTCATTTTGTGTTGTTCGAAGTAGTTGGGATCGCGAAAATCTAGCAGTAACATATTTGACAATAAATTCTTTTATCGGTAAGTGTACACGAGTGGTTTTTGAATGAGTTCTTATCAAAACATCGAGTTTTAGAAAGATGAACGAACGTTGTACAGTAATCTAACTACTAAAAATGTTACTTCTGTATAAGAATCAGAAATAAATTCAAAGAAAAAAGAAGATCTATCTACTTTTGCTAGCTTACATGAAACAAATCTGACTAAAAAAAGTGTTTAAGCCCGAAAAAAGAGTAAGGAACTGGGAAAAATTCTTGACATAATTAATTTCAGAGAATCGTAATCATGCCACGGACTAGAAATTTTCAAGGATCATACACTATAGGCTAACCTTGTTTTAAAGTCTTTTATTCTTAATGTATATTTTAGTCTCGATTTTTCTAGCCACAAATGCTGAAAGCCTCTTGGCAATGTTGTTTTGAAAATTATTTTTCAACAGTTTTGTTTGTTCTATCGTCACGTTTTAATCATTTTCTGATAATTATTTTTCTTGTTTGCTAAATATTCAAATATGACTTTCTTTTATCTCAACAAAAAAAAATCTCATTTTTTCAGAATATATAATGCAGCAAATAACAAATTCGACACAAATGGTCACCAATGGATTAGTAAATGTGCTAGTGAACAACATAAAAGTTAGCCAAGACGAAAGTCGGACATACTCATGTGGATGTCAGTTCTCGTGGCACTTGCTGTTCGACTCTTCCTCTTGTCAGAAATATAGACTTTTTCATACAAAGTCGATATGGAGCTAAGCATATGTTCGATAGCCCAAGAGGTCTACTCTTCGAATTCATACTATTTTTGCCTACATCAAAGACTTTTGAAAGTTAAGTTTTCTAAAGAGCCTAAAAAAATTGACTTTTCTAAAATTGTAATATTTTATTAGAATGACGGAATCGAAAAGGATGTTAATGATACTAGTTTATAGAGCAAACATTGGTTAAAATTTGACGTCTTCGAACTTGGAGCGATAGTTTTGATCAAAGGTTAACACAACCTTACTAGGAGCTCTAAAATTTGTGCCATAGTCAGTTATCCAAAGGCAAACGATGATCATTACTAACGTTAGTTTGAAATACCATTGCCTTCATTATCATATCAGTAATCATGGCGTTAATTCTTCAACTGAAAGACTAGTAAAACGCCGAAGATGCTTTAAAAGTAGTATGACATTTGCAGTTCTGCATTTTCATTGACTGTTGATGAGTACAAACTTTCGAAAGGAAAAAAGTCGCGTTTGTCTATGTCTGTTTAAACGTGATGTATCCATATTGCTTTATATTAAATATTATATGAACTTACTAAACAAGTCATAATCTTTAAGACCCAATCTTGTCGATGCTTCGTAACTATGAAAGATTAAAAAATTGTTTTTACTCATATTTCAACAACTATAATGTTTGAATGCAGCTGATATAGATTGGCAAAATTAAAAGTTTTTCACACTATGTTCATCAACTATGTAATTACTACGGCAACCTTTGTTATAATATTAAATTGGAAAAAGGTTATCAGTAAAGGTAACCTCGAATTTAAATGTTTTTTTTCTTCTCGCAAATCGATAATACCAATTAACATGTAAGAAGTAACGTTAGTGTTAGGGAAAAAAAAAATGTTTCATGACGAGAAAAATTATTTTCTTTTATCTTCCAGTTTGTTATATCTGTGTCATAGGAGCAGTACGTGGTGAAAAGAACAAGAAAAACATAATATCTTTTTTGTTCTGAGTCGTTGGCGGTACCATGATGTTCATAAAGACTGATGAAAAGTCTTCTCTTTTAAAAACTTATTCAAAGGAATAATGTGTGAATTTTTCAACATTCAACTAGAAAGTGAAACTTTTTTTAATTATGCGTATATGTTTGCTCGTGTCTAGATGAATACTTAAAAGAACAACGACAGTCAATCAAACAATAAAAGAGGGAAAAGAAAGAATTCCGTCATTATAGGTGAGTGATAGGCAACTAATACCAGTTATTGCAAGAAGGTAACGAATTATAAACTCATGCGTGACCACTGGGACACAAGAGGTTACTGACAGTAACTTCAAGTTGTTGTATTAGAGATAGAGTGTATTCATTATTGCTCGGCTAAATCTACCTTTTACATATGCTTTAAAATAACGTTAATAATTCTCAGTATTCATCGTCAGTACAGATCAGGTCTGTTTCAAACGGTTTGGCGTGGGGATGTATCAAACCCTATGCATTTACTAAACTCATCAAACTTTTACATTAATTTCAGCTGCAGTAAAAGTTTAGAGTTTGGGTTTGGTGCATCCCTAGTTTGGCCCATGTGTTGATTCAAAACTCTCCATGACAGTGCTGAAAAATGATAATAGAATAGTTTATTTGATTCAGTTTAGAATTGAATCTTTGTATATCTTCTTTACGCTTTGACAAGTGATGCGCCAACTAACTTATATTTTCCACGTTATAATGATAGCTGATAAAGAATTTCTTGAAATGTTCAAAAATATTGAAGATGACTCGTTCGAGAATTGATGTTTCAGTTAGTTAATATTGACATGATATGTGTTTATTAATAAAATTAGTCGCTAAAATTAGTGGGTTTTACAATAAGGGGGTTTAGTTAACTATTGCTAAACAATTTGATGGTATTTTCCCTTCACGGATTATCAGAGAGAACGGAAGATGATGAAACAATGAGACAATAACCCCAGATGAATGCAGATGTTTTTATTGAGTGACAGAATGAAAGTTTTATATAATATAAATAATAACATCTAATTTAGGCTTTGAGACTGCTTAATTGTGCATTTGAATCAGAAGTTTTTGATGCATACATATGTCTGTGTAGTCATGCATAAATGTTATATTACTCTATTCAAAAACAGTTTTGATTGTTAAAAATAAAAATAACTGAAATATTTCACTTAAACGCCTGTATAATATAACACAAGAGAAAAGAAAGAAAAGAAGTAATCATCTTTTTAAGACGTACTCGTCGAAAGAGTACTTAAACATGTCTAAAATGGCTTTTTAATATGTATCTGCTACAGGGTGATAAAAGTATTATAGTGCCAAGAAGACACCTGTTTAGACACATAAAAAACAATGAAATATTTGCTATGTAAACAGTTTGCTTCTCGAACTTTCTCCATTATACATACACTCCTTCAGGTCAGACTGAAATTTTCAAAAGACATTTGAATGAGCTCTTAAAAGTTTAAAAAAAATGTCTGAGTAATCTCGTTCTTATTAATACAATTTTGTACAAGACACTTGAAATGGTCACTTCTCTACTCCCTGTACATATATTTGTACACCCAACAAGTTCACTCATTTGTAAAAATATCGAAATCAAACTGTGTTCTGTTAAGTGTAGTCAATTTACTTGATGACGTTAAAGCTATTGCTAAATCATATGGTGTTTGTCAATATCGAATAAATGATCTCAAAGATCATATGAAATATTCATTTAAATATGGTCAATATCGTAAATATCCATTATGATGATCCAAGCTTGATTACAATAATGTCAAGAACGTCTCATTTACCATATTCAACACGGCAATCTGTGTAAAAATATGTTGGTATTGGTTTAACATAAACTCAGATTCGTTCATCACTTTCTATTTGATCTTTACGATCATTTATTCGATTTTGACAACACCATGTGTTTTTTAGCAACGGCTTGAACGTTATCAAGTGAATTGACTACACTTAACAGAATCCAGTTTGATTTCGACATTTTTACAAATGAGTGAACTTGAAATATATATGTACATACAGGGAGCAGAGAAGTTATGATGAAATATTACAACTCTCTAAAACATTTAGTGATCATTTGTATCTAAAAATGTCTAGTAATCAAAAGTACATTTCCTGTAATATTCTTATTCTTATATTTATTCTCTATTTCAAGTTTTTTACGATTATAGAATTAAGATATTCGCCTAAAAGGAATGTAATCTATTAATAATATTTGCTTTTGAAACAAGAAAAGAGAAAGATATTTAAAAAAATAATTGAAATGGAAAAGATAGAATTGATGACTATTATTAGCCACAAACTAGCTTCCTGAAAGAGTGAACAAGTAATTGTTCTAATTTTTTTTCATTCTTCTCGGAGAATTTATTATTTTTCTGAAAGAAAGACATTCTTGTTCGTTTAAAAATAGGATGCATCTCGTTTCATCTGTCATGGCTCGTAAAATGAAAAAATTGTAGTCATATGATTCAAGGCTTTTTGAAAAAACAAATTAGTTTTTTATGAGGAAAAGAAGCGAATGTAAACTACTGGACTAACCTCTACCATCTAATTATCATAGTTCGGGCGCTGTAACAGTTTTACTGGGAGCCGCAAGATGAATCATTTTTGAGATACGCTATTCTTGAAATATATGAAAACAAAGATTATCGATCATTCTGCGTTTTATAAAACTGTTTATTATTGAAAAAATCTTGGAATAACAACGCATAAAACATAAATTTTATACTTCGATAAAAATCAATTCTGTTAAGCTGAAAATTTCAAAAAACTCATACTTATTGGTACCATTTCCAGTGTCTTGTACAAAATTGTATTAATAAGAACGAGATTACTCAGACATTTTTTTTAAACTTTTAAGAGCTCATTCAAATGTCTTTTGAAAATTTCAGTCTGACC
>CAJNOQ010009590.1:0-10150 GCA_905250885.1 Didymodactylos carnosus
TTCAGACATATCTAATTGTGTAACAATAAATGAAAACAATAGTAAATCTATCTTTTTGGAATATTGTGCTGAAATTAATTGCAATGAAATATTCTCTAAAAATGTACAATCAGCACGTACATAGATATCACCGTGATATTCTCCAATTTTAAATGCACCAAAAGTAGCTGCTAATAATAACTCATCAACAGAATAGGATGTGACTCTAATAATATTTGGATTCGATTGAAATATGTTCACAATGTGGTACACGATTTGAATTTAATAGTGTTTTCCAATGTTGACCTATATCATTTAAATTTGGTAATTCTGCATAATCGTCTTGTTCATGTTTTGTACTTAAAACAATGTAGGATACTAATTCAATTTCTTTAACAAATGTTACTGTTGTTAATGGTGTTGTAGATAAGACTAATGTTCGAATTTTCTCAGTTAACTTTATTCTGTCTTCAGAATTTTTAACTTGTAGAATACTAATACCAATTTTAGGTATACATTTAATATGTTTCAACTGGATACCGTTACTTTGTTGAAGTCGATCAGATATTTTATATTCTAAATCAGAATTTGACTCATTATGTGGTGGTAAAATTGGAATATAAACAATATGTTGTTGTTCATCATCGTCTTTTTTATCAACAGTAATAGCAGAATTATTAATTTTAGGTGGAGTTATTTTAGGTAGAATTATTGTAGGTGTAGTCGACTTTGATTTTGATTTTTCTTGCTGTTGTGGATTTGATTCTACTTTATTTACTATTGATGGAAGAGAAATATCATTTTCATCTTGTGTTAGGTTAACACGACGATTTGCGGAATGAAGTCTTTGTCGTGATGTTGTTCGGATAGCTTCATTTGATTTTTGATCGGTTTGACGTGGATGTTTACATTGTGCACATTTTTCATTAGCAGCTAGATTATCAGAACCACAATCACTGCAGAACCAATTCTGATCAATCATAACAGGAATATTACTAGTTATACTAAATCGTCTTTTCATTGTTTGAGGTGCTGGTCTTGTGCCTTCATGACAAACGGAACATTGTTCAATTGTCATAGGACTAGCAAAAGTACAGGAACCACAAGTCCATTCTTCTGGTGGAAGTGGAAGAGGATGCTTTGAGATAAAAAAAAAAAAAGAAAAGAGCGTTCATACAAGAAAAACGCTTTTATTACTTACAACTATGTTTGATATTGTTTTTGATGAATGTGGCGTGATACTTGATCGTCGATCAGTTGGTACTTGTGCTGGTCTTTGAACTGCGATTCCACTGTCAGGAATTTTTGTCAAGGTGGTTGATAATCGTCGTTCATTTGACATTGTTGCTGCTATTTGTGTTAAATATGTATATTATCCGCTCGTCTAAAATACATAAAAACCAAGAATAATTAATAATGATTGAAATTTTTGTCTTGTAATCTATCTATTAATCGTTCTTTTTTCATTTTATTTGCCTTTAATTAAAGTAGATCGAATAAAACAAAGAGAAAAAAAAGATGAAAGAAGGAAAATGCCAACTTGAAAATGCTTTTTCTTTTGAAAATTTATATAAATATAAAAGAAGAAAACAAGAAAAACAAGGTACATTAGGTTAACAGTAAGAGCAACAATAGTAACCTTTTCAGTTTAATACGCTTGCCGATTTTTTCGAATATTGAAATGATGAACAGAGAAAACAAAACAAGACAGCACTTGACAACACCATTTAGAAGTAATTCAAAGTTTGCTAATAGAAATTTAAATATATGATGAAATATAGAAGAATGAAAAAATAGAGGGACAGAACCGAATTCAGATCGACTTGAAAAAAGTGTACGTACTAAAATAAACCAAATGAGAAAATAGCTAGGATTTTAGACAAGGGGGAAAGCACGGAATCCTAGAATCCTGAATTCTCCTGGATTCCAAGGATTCTCTATGATTCTATAGGATTTCTTCGGATTCCCTAGGATTCTCTTGGAATCCATAAGATTCCCTTGGATTACCTGGAACTTCCCCCCAAAACAGAACATTTTGTTCTGTGTTGGAGAAAAGTTCCCCAAAATATAGAACACTTTTGTTCTGTTTCGGGAGAAGTGTAGAATCCCGGATTCCATCGGAGTTCACCAGATTCCACCGGATTCTACTAGATTCCATAGAATTTCAGGATTTCAGGATTCCGTACTTTCCCCCTTGATTTTAGATCAAACAATATTGTTAAAATTGAAAAACTGTGCAATGAAAAGCACAAACTTGTCAGTATATAATGTGCAAAAAATCACGAAAACATACTGCGTTCGAATGATACCTATAATTAAACAAAAATCTGAGTCGACCTGCGTGAGGCGAAAAAATCGGTGGGTAAGACATTTTTAGCAGAAAAAATTCATAGTTGAATAACTGATAGTTGTCGAACTTGTTTCTCCTTTTATAATGTGAGGTAGAAACGGTAAGATGTGACACAAAGTGCAAAGCGTGAACATTTTTTAGACACTGTGCTTGGACAGTAGAAATGAGTTAAAAAACCTGCTAGTAGTTAGTCCTTTACAACTGAATACATCCCGGATAATATTCATCATGGAATTGATCATCTTTTACCGTCGCACAACGACCGCTTGTCGTTGTTACTGTTGTTGGTCTTGTTGTTGACGAATTATCTGATGCAATAACAATTAACCATTTTTCAATAGCTCTTATATACTTTAAATAAATTCGTTGTTTGACGGGGAAATAGATGGCATGTATTCGATATACTGTATCTTTAAATATACGTTGCGCTTCTTCCCGCAGTTCTTTATCGGTATATGTTTCGCTGACACCAACAATTTTCAGACAATCTAAATTGAGACGTAGGAAAAAAACGGTATCCGAATTAATAACTTTTTGAACAGTTAATGTAAAATAAATGTTTGAATCTAGATTTGTACGATTATGTGGAAAACCTTCATAAGCAATTTTATAGGCTTGATCACGTGTTGTTTGATAATATGCAATAACGATTTTTGTTTCTTCTGTTATCACTTGCGGTATTTGTTGTTGTAATAATGATAGAGAATGATAGAGTACATAATGATGTAAACTTTTTGATTTACATTTATCCAATGGTTCTGGACATAATGATGTATTCCATTGACGTACTTGTTTATCATTTGTAATATTCTGTGGAATAAAACACAGATGTGATCGATGAAAACGCCGATGTTGATTATTATTATCTGGACGATAAGTCCATAAACGAAAAAAATGTATAAATTCAATTACGAGTACTATAATCGATGGTACTAATGATAAACTACTTATAACTGTGTAGACAACACCACGCGGTGCATAACGATTTGCACATGATGCACCCAATATAAAACCTATAAATCGAAATAGAAAACATATGCTCAAAATAGACAATCGTGTTAATAAGATTCCTTGTGGATGATCATAATAACATTTACATGTAAAACATGTTAATGTTGCTATATGCCATAATGTTCTTATTTTACAACATACTACGGTTGATTTTTCATCACTATCAGGATAAATAGAAGGTAAACAACATTTTACCATTATATATAAAACATTAGAAATAAGAATAATTAAAAATATAAACATTTCAAATAGAAATATTGGGATTAAATACGACAGACTTTGACGTAAAGGATCTGATCCGCTCAATGGTGTTATTTTAGCAAAATCTTCTGCACACAGAATAATAAGCCGTATAAAAATTGTTAAAGTATCAATGGAATGAAATAAAACTAATAGACGAAAACGTCTTTGATCATCGTAACAGTTAATTGGTGATTTAAATGATATTTCTCTCATATTTGTTTCAGAAAAAGCTAAATATGACTACTAATATCTGAAGAAAAGAAAAATAGCTTTTCACATTGTAATTAAAGAACACAGTAAACCAACTACTAATTCTTGAAAGTATGCAAGGTAGTTATCTCATTTTCCCAACGTTTCTTAGGAAGAAAATCCGAATGCCTTTTGGCTAAATGATGGTTGACTAATCACTACTCTAAGCGATGGTGATCAGTTACCAGGTTTTTGTCATATATTTTCCTTTTCTTCCTTTAACAGAAACAGTTCTCTCAAACGAAGACAAAAACAAACATTTTAATGATTTTCATTACCTCAATCTCTGTTTGAATGATGTAAAATTTTTTGAAAAGCTTTTTGACTGTTATTGTTTGTAAAAGTATATAAGAGAAATAGCCCTTTTCGTACTTTAAAGTGTCCAATATTGTCAACCATTTAAAACTAATTTCATGTTTTTTCGGTTTTTTCCAACATCTTTTAAGTGCATAACTACAAAAATAAATTGAAAGAAAGACAAGAGAAAACAAATAGATCAGTAACAAAATCAAAAAATTTCAAAACGAGAAAAAGTAAATATCTAACTACATTAACGTTCATATGGCGTTGCTGCACAGCGTGTCCAAATGTTACGGAATTCCCTTTTTTTTGTCTTCTGGGAGTCATATCTTCCAACCGATAAGGTATAAAGTTCTGAAATTTTTACTATAGATAGAAGACATAGAGCTCTACTTCCTGTAATCACTCCTGTTCTACTTCCTATTTTGTGATTTTTCAAGCAAGAGACTTTTTAGGTTGGAAACTTAACTTTTTTTAAGTCAGGATTTTTGTTTGTTTTGACTCTTTCTCTTCTACAATGTAATTTCTCGAACTGATTGTATTGTGTAAAATGATGAGATGAACTGTACACACACTACTAAAGAAAACGCATACGTATTTATATGAAAAAGAAGGTAACTGAACATAAAGGAGAGAGTGACAACTAGAAATAGGCGGCTCGAAATTTTACATGAGGACGAAAACCTCATGTAACAGGTTAGATTACGGAAGGGAAGCGCATTTTTTCTGAGTTGAGCACGCACCTGAACTTCTAAAAAGATTCCTATGCAAATACGGCATGAAAAGGGAAAATTTCGAAGTTACGGCTCGACTGTTTTTTAACGGCCTTGAAATTCCGTAATGGAGTATTTTTAGATTTTTACCTTAAAAAAGAAAGCAAAATAAGATAATATATAGTACATTCGATAGCCCCCGCGCGATCTATCGAGCTGTGTGCTTTTCCAGTCAAATAATTGTCTTTTGATAGAATAAAAAACATTACTGAATTTCGTTACGGAATTCCATTTGGAAATCAGAGAGTTTTTGAACGTGCTTTCTCTGCGTCGAGACTTCAGAACTTTATAAAAAAGCCGTACAGTGTTTTTTTATAAAAGTAAATGGAAAAGATCGAAGTAAAGGAAACAAAATTTCTGTCCTATTCCTATTATTATTGCTAAACTGACTAAACCCCTTTCCAGAATAGAAGGCCATGGCCTTCTATGAGGGTTTCACACATCGCACTTTTCTTGTTGAAAAACTGAAAAAACAAATGGTTTGACTTACACAAAATGAATAATTTTTTGTTTTACAACTGCTTTTTTCGTTACAGAAAAGCTCAAGCCTTCGAAACTTGACTTGGCTCTTATTGCACACGCAGTCCTCAAGACTGCCTTTCTGTAACTTTTCTCTCAAGTAAATTGACAATATTAATGTCAGATGTCACCAAAATGGTTTGATCGTCAGTGCCGGTCACCCATCCACTTACTAATCGTCATCATGACGCTCGACCAGAGAAAAGACAAAACCGCACTAAACGCACATGACTCATAGAAATATTGTGACAATTGAATTGTCACTTTTCTGTAACGAAAAAGCGGTTGTAACAAAAATTTATTTAATTTAAAAAAGTCGAGTTTAGTAACAAGATCATTTACATTTGAAGGCAGATTGATCGGACGACTATAGTAAGGTATTTTTCAAAACATGTACCTCCTTTTCTCATGTCATTCTCATTCTTCTGCACCATTCTTCCCATTCTTCTGCAAAGCCTATAATGGGTAAATACCTGATTGGCGGTGCTTCTATTTAAATAAAAATGGTTAAAAAAAACATGTACCCCACGCTCTAAAATATCTTTCTCTCATCGTTTCGTATAACTATTTTAGATGTTGCCAACAACGATCACAACAACAGCGAAAAAAAAACCAATGCTATTAATAAATGATGCGCAACGTCATCGTTATTTAGTTCGCATTCATATTGTTGAAGGTATAGCATTTTGGATACGTTTTATAATTATATGTACAGATTTATCAGCTGCATCAGGAAATATAGTCAATAATGCACATGATAGTTTACGATATTTGGTTGTTATATTATTATTTGAATTATTTACATCATTTATTCTATTCATAGCTGATAGTCTATATGTTATTCTGAGATATTTGGGACGTGTGTTTTATGAATCCGATTCCGATGATCTATGCAATGAACGAAAATATTTGTGGCCTCTGGCTACACTAACATGTTTAAAACAAATTGACTGTTATTATGATCATCCACACTTAATTTTATTAACAAGGGTTTGTATTTTGATTGGCTTTTGGTTATTAAGATTTATTGCTTTCTGTTTAGCATGTGCATGTGGTAATCAATATTCACCAAGAGGTATTGCGTATGCTGTAATTTCTTCGTTTTCATTAGTCATATCGGTATTCACAATCATAACTGAATATTTACATTACAAACGTTTGTGGACCTATCATCCACAAAATAATTATGATGCCACCTATAATAAAGCACATTTATGTTTTCTTCCATATTCTCTTATTAATGATCAACGTATAACCGAATGGGGTACATCAACGTGCAAACGTGGTAAAAAATGTGAGTCAAAAAGTTTATTCCACCTCTTAGTTTATCATTCCGGGGAAGATCAATTTAAACCAAAACATGACGAACAAAATCCAACTGTATTCGGTTTTCATCAAACAAAAACAAATCTAGCATATATCATATCTCAAGATGCACGCGGATTTATACCAAGTTTGAAAGGTATGCTAGGAGCCGGGGTTTATTTTGCAACATCCATTAATCATACTGAAACAAAAGCACATAATTTCGGTGCCTATATATGTGTTAAAGTCAGTCTGGGACGTGTTTATCGTACAAATAAACGTGAAATGCCATCATCTACAGAAAAATACGATACTGTATATTATGAACATGAGTCTGGTAATGATGAATTTTGTATTTTGAATTCCGAACAAATTCAATCATGGATTATTACGGTGAATGAAGATTTTGATGTCAATTCAAATGATCGTGATATGTTTAATGAAACATTATATACACCTTGTTTTTAGACTGAAACTTCTTCTCTCTCTGCTATAAAAAACGATTTGGAATATTGAAATGTTATGTTTCAAAAATATTATGTGCGTTATGACGAAGCTATTACATAATATGTGTTCCATTTGGATTTTTTTGTATTAATAATACGTTTGAATTACAATTGTGAAGATGGAAGAGTATCTTTTTTAGTTAATTTAAGAAAAGACGAGGATACCCTGAAATCGGGTCTTCATCAAATCTCAACCACATGTGACAGAGCCATTTTGAAACCAATCTAAGCTCTCATACATCTTCCTGCATGGAGAAACTTTTGCAGATGCAAACACTCTTGAATGGAAAAAGTGATTTTGAGAGGAAATACTGTTTATTTACTGATGCAATATTTAGACATCTAGAAAAATACTTGAAAATCGAGATCTTTTTCATGTTTTTTCAAGTTAATCGATATTTAATCCGCGATATTTCTGAAATCTTTTCTCATTTTGTCCATTTTACATATTTTTGATTTTTATGTTTTGTTCCTCTATTAAAGTGTATAATTCGCACTCTCTTCAAAATTCAACTCTAATGATGATACTATAGAAGTACCGCAAACTCGCTTTATATGTAAAATAATTTTGCGAAACTTTTTTTCAAGTATATTGAATATATACTTAGTTTTGTAAATAACTTTTGCTGCTCACAATGTTAGAACAGTTGAAAAAACATGTTTTGTTTTTCTCACTGTCATGCAAACCTTTGTTTGAATAAAGTCTAAGCTGCAAAACATAAATTCTTATCTACAAGATGTGAATATTATTTACTCAACAGAAATATAGAAGAAGCCGCGCTCAATCAACAAAGGCTTTTAACTAACTTATATCAAGTCGCTGACGGATGTCGAATTATTCTAAGGTACAAAACCGTAAGCAATGAAGGAGGAAGTACGTGCGGTCGCTATAGAAACACGATTTTGTGGTAGTTCTGCTAAGCAAAAATCAGTTTTTTCTCCAAAAGTAGCTCGCTGGCTGAATCCGTTAGTAAGCTACGCATAAAATTTCTAAAAACACATTGATCTAGACTTAATTCATCGTGTTTTACAAAAAACAGTCAAAAAATATGACTTACTTTACCTATTATGGGTTTTCACTAAGTTTTGGAAAATCTTTTGAAAAACAAGCATTGCCACGAGTTTTGGAAGGATCGATAATTCAAGATAATGTCTTTTTGGCATGGCATACATAAGTTTTCCGATGATAGTGAGGAAGATAATGGTTTTAACGATAATAATGGTGATTCAATTGCTTCCACAACAGCAACAACAGTATCGCCAGCAGAAGGTTAAAAGTGTCATGAAATAATAATTCCACCATCTATTATTCGAATAAATGCTTTTATTTTTCGATGTATTATTCGTTTAGCGCTTCGTTTACTCCTTTCAGAAAATATTTTACCAGTTACTCCAACTGTTAAATTATTATCAAATGCTGGGAGTCTCACGGGTGCCGCGTATTTTAGTTAAAACAATGAAAGTAATAAACTCCAAGAACACTCAAACAACTAAAAGCTCTTCTTTAACTCCTTAGGACTCGATTCACTCATAGCTTCGAATGTCGATTTGAATCAAACGAATGGAAGCGGTCAGGCTTAACTTAAGAGCAAATGAGCAAGGTAATAGATTCTCAAAGGTATAAATTCTCAGCAATCCAAATGCGTGCTACTTAACTCACTCTCACCACACACTCCCGTCCCACTAACCGCTCATCAACAATAGGTAATATCTGAGTTATATTTCAGTCCGACTTCCACACCCACGAAGAAAACATGAGATTATGTATTCTCTACTGGTTACCAATGATGCACCATTTTAGACAATATTCAGTATATTCATCCTCACCCTCATCTTCATATAAATATACAGTACATGAGATTATCTGATTAGAAGCTGATTAATTAAGAATTAGCTTCTCAGCTAATTAGAAGTGATACACCGTATATAGAAGATAATCAAATATAAATATACAATGCATGAGATTATTCGATTATCTGCTTCTTTGCTGTATAAGAAAGACATATTACAAGAAAATGTTCAAATAATGGAAAAAATCTAAATATGTTACATATTTAGATTTGATATCTACTGAAAGAGATGGGTGAGCATCTACTCGTCGAATATATGAGTGAGTGTTGCCGTCGTCTGGCTTTTGTCGAAGTGTAAAAGAACTTCGATTTCTTCTTACATTAAGAATTCCTTTCCGGCACAGCTAGTGTCTGATAGATACTGCTTATTCCGTGTGACGTGCTGAATCACAGAACAGAAAGACGGCTGCTAACCAACGGGCGGGCCGTAATAAACGGTCCGAAATGTTTTCGTATTTTGGAAGTACTTTGCATTCATTCCGAAAATTAGCTCCCGGCTTATTCATCAACGAATTCAAAGGTCTACAAAACTGTCGATTTGATCTTTTGATAATATTTTGTTCCGAATGAAGAAATTCAATATATTCAGGTGCACTAATTCTTCCAACTGCGATTACCTGCTTTATAAGCGCATCTCTCCTTTTGGACATCTATTTTCTGAAGAACTTTGTGAGTAAACCGAAGTATTTTACACAGATCGACAGAGAATTTTAACTGCTACCTTTCTATGCTCTTTTCATAATGTTTGCGTTCAAAGCTCGAGACAAACCGGATTGAATTTGGAAAGTAGTGGCATTTCAAAGAAATTTTCGAAATATTGAATTTTTTCAAGCTAGGTCGGTCTTTTAGATGAATCCGACTAAAACAACTCAATATTAGCATCAACAGACGTTGACGTAAAACAATCAAACGATAAGTAACCGCCGATACGTTTTCTAAAATTTCAGAATGCTCGAAATACGAACTCTTCGTTTCTTTCGTTCAACGCTCAAAGCGTGTTAGAGTACACTTTATCTTGAAAGCAATCGAATATTATATTGGTTTAATATCACGTGAGTATCTGGT
>CAJNOQ010009591.1:0-10149 GCA_905250885.1 Didymodactylos carnosus
AGTCATTCCCCCCCCAATGGTCACTGGAGTGACCAAACTACTCTGCACAAACGAGCGTGCGCCTGATCGATCTGTCCATACTATTGCCATATTGGAGTCACCGATACTCTATTCCAGTAGTTATTTGATCAGTGGATCCTCTGGAACTGTTGTGGGGGGTAAAGGGTTAATGAAAGTTTGACGAACAGAATATAAGTTAAAGATCCAAAAATAGGTGTATTTAAATGTATTAAAAGGAGATCTAAGTTCAAAATTTGCTACCCAGTGTTATTAAAAGCCTGTGAGTGAACTGTGTAGCCTGTCTCACGACGAGTCTCGCCCTATTATTTTTTTATTTTGTGTCATTGAGTACATGATGGGAAATGGATTGTCCTGATGACAACTCATTTTCGATATATTAATAGTAAAAATCTCGTATTTCTAAAAAAGAAAGTAATTTTAGAACAATGGCTTCGCAGCATTAAACGGAGGAGAGTGAGGTGCGCAATTTCTTTTAAGAAAAGTTTTTTAAATCTGTTTGCATTTTTTAATTATAATGATTTGTTCAATTGGAAATTTTTTAGACGCCGCACAGTTATCCAAAGAAGAGACATTGCGAAAATTGTTAGACATTTTTGTTGTTACTTTATCATTAAGTTTGTGTCACTTTTTTGGGGGCTCAGTGCTTTTTCGGATACACACTGTTGTCGATCGCATTGTGTTCATGTATAAAATGTTNAGAAAAGAAAGACATATAAGCATAATCTTTAGTGTCAACAATTGCGTCAACTATTAATGTCATCAAGCGTTATCTTGATTGATAGCACAGTGAAAAAATTGATGTTTATAAAGAATTTTTTCATTGGTTAGAGAATTTTAATAAAATAAATAAGGGGTGTCGAAAGAACAAAAAGAATCTTTTACGGTTGCTTTCCGTTAAATCTAACGGATTGCCATTACCGTTACTAGTTACTAGTAACGGAAAACCGTTACCTTTCAGAGTAAAGGAACGGGAACACATCACCCCTACTATCAGATTGATGTTTTTCACAATACATCTCATTAGTTCTACCTATAATATAACACTGAATATTTGCAACACACGACCTAAGCTGTTGTGAATACAATGAAAATTTCTTAGTATAGTCTGACATTTCGGACCGCAAATCTTCTGTTTGCGAGGCTTTTCTGAGTATTCTTAGATGTTCTTACCATGACCTTGTATTCTATCGAATGCTAATAGGTCTCAAAAACGCTCAGTTTGTTTAGAGCTCATATATAATCTATAACAGTGTAAACATACAAGAACAATGTAGATAACTTTTATTCACAAAAGAAGACATTTGTATGTGTATGCGTTAATACTGTACGTCAATATCTGACAGACAATCAGAGTTAAAGACTGTCTGTCAGGTCTGCCAGTTATTTTGACAGTCAATTTATTGGCTGACCACTGAAGGCTTCGATAGTTTTTGTATAGTTTTCTAGTTTACATGTCCACTACAGAGGTGCAACCAGTATCGGTATACCGCTACCGGTACGAATTATAACGCCGACCGGTATACCGGCATTACTATGAAGTATAATCAGTCGGCCGATATTGCTGGTATTATATATGCAGTATGATACGATCTTTACCGGAATGAAATTTTAGTGCAAGAAGTATATCACAGATGACCTGAATTTATACGATGTTTTTCGAAAACTTCTGTAACTAATGAAAAAATTTTTTATAAACATCAATTTTTTCACTGTGCTATCAATCAAGATAACGCTTGATGACATTAATAGTTGACGCAATTGTTGACACTAAAGATTATGCTTATATGTCTTTCTTTTCTGGCCTTGTTTTATTCGAATTTTACTCTGTAGCCTATAATAGAACATAGAACAACGACATTTTTTTTTCTACGCACCGTGCACACATCGAGTTTGAAAACATTTTATACATGAACACAATGCGTTCGACAACAGTGTGTATCCGAAAAAGCACTGAGCCCCCAAAATAGTGACACAAACTTAATGATAAAGTAACAACCAAAATGTCTAACAATTTTCACAATGTCTCTTCTTTGGATAACTGTGCGGCGTCTAAAAAATTTCCAATTGAACAAATCATTATAATTAAAAAATGCAAGCAGATTTAAAAAACCTTTCCTGATGTAGTCGATCTGAAATCAGTCGAAGTCAATCGAAATTAGTTAAATTCAGCTAAATTGAAATAAATTCAAAAACGTATCAAATTCAGCTGTTTCCCCCTTGGGAATCAAGCACATAGCGTATATAAAAGCGTATTTTGAATTTAGTTCGTGTACTGTACGCTTTGAAACAAAGGCGTCGGCATAATGTTAGAAACATTGGTTGTCTGTGAGCAAATTAAAAAATGGCGGTCAGATATTCTATGATAAGCCAATCACAAGAGAGAAAAATAGAAAATACTTTGGCAGAAAATATTCAAAGAGATGGCTGACATATGTACTGGTGCTAAGAGAAAAGTAACTTAGTTAGACATACTTTTTCTATAGTTCGGACATAGTTCTGTTCTCACCTCGAAAAACGAAATGCATCACCATATCTATCGATTCATTTGATTCACATTTTCTACATCACTTAAGTTTTGTAATGATAAAAACTGATTATCATGCTTGTGTTTATGATGAACAGGAAATTTCAATTGTTTCTCGATTTCTACCAATTCTTTTGATTTTATGGCATTGAGCATGGTTAACTTTTGTGCTTGACGTAGAAAGTCATGTACGGTGAAATTCACAATTGTAGAATAAGCATCACTTAGTGCTCTTGTGTTTCGAAAAATCGATTCACAAGATTGCGAATTAAACAGATAGAGAGTTAAAGCTTCCTTAGGTAGTTGCTCTTGTTGAACAAGTAAGATGAGGTATAGAAGACTGTGAGCATTAATTTCAACAGATAAATAAGCCGTGCGTGTAATAAAGTATTTTTCTTTACTATTATTATTTTTTTCGTTGGACGGAAAGGTTGTGTGTTGCAGCCAGGACCACCAAAATCGACAAACAAAAAAGATACACCATGCCATCTCTAACCCTTCAATATCAAAAGACAGAACTTTTTTAAGAAAATCGTGCATTCCGTGTCTTCGATTAACGATCGATAGATAATTGTGCTAGTTCTCCACCAGGCCGTTCAAAACGGTTCACTTAACGGCCTATTAGCATTACTATTTTTATACCGTGTGCACCACTTTCTCGCGGTTTATCCGACATTTTCGGCCGCTTTTACGCAGTTTTCGGTGTATCAAATTATAATGATCTAACATGGTCCATTTACCCGCCGTTAAAGGCCCGTTCTGTTTGGTACGCATGCACTCAATATATCTAGCTGGGAAGACATTACAACCCATTTTGGTCTCTAGCAATTTAAGCTGTACACTGGATACGTTTTTCTGAGTAGCTTCCAGAGCTCCGTATAGACTGGACTGGGTTCATAGTTCAGTCCAGTACACACTGAACTGGACTGAAATTTTTTGGGTTACTTCGACTCGAACTCGGCTGGACTCAAACTTTCAAGACCATCAACTGGTCTGGACTAAGAAAAATTTGGATAGATTTGAATGCAGGAAAAATCGGTAAAAGACAAGTTGTTTTGTTCTAATATGGGGGAGGCTTCTGTTATGGGGGGGGGGTTAGCGTGTAGGACACACTGTATCGAATTATTAACACTTTTTACTGTCATTTTTAAGATTTCAAACTGTCTAAGTTCATCATCAGAAAAATGTACAAAGATAAATGTATAAAGAGATATGTTATTTATACACGAAATTTGTACATATAAAGGAACATTTGAAATAGTCCGTCGGACGGTAGTTAAAACAAATGAAACACACGATAATACTAACAGGGAAGGGAAGGAAAAAGAAAATAAAACATTTGCATCTGTTTCCTCATTCAAAATATTTAATACATCATCTGATGTTAATTTAACACAAGACCTGTAATTCTGTCTATCTTTTGGGCTTATGTCAGATTTTGTCAGGCCGTGATCCAGTTTTGTGTAATTATCATTTTTCAATGTATTTTGTATTCAGTATATTTTGTTGAGTGCATATAATTCCATTACCAATTCGTAATTCCGCTCGCTGTGATAGTAAACGATTTCTCCATTTTGTGACAAGATGTATTAGATCTTGTAGAACTATAAACAGTTGTTGTCGAAGGAAAAACCACAGCCATTTGTTTGCAGTTCCAATACGAAAAGCGTCAGCACGTTCATGTAACTTACAATTAGGAAATGACGCAAAAAATCCACTCATGAGGCGCATTGCTCTCATATACTTATTATCACCGTCTAAAGAAAAAAACTAATTCAGAAGCCTCACTTGTTCAGAGAATCCGGAGTACAGAAAGGAACGACAAACTTTAAATACACGTTTAGTTGTTGAATTTTTTTAAACAAGGACAGTGGATGTGTTCAAAAAATAAGTTTTAGCTAAAACTACCTAAGAATTTCATAGCAGTAGTTACGAACCGAATCGATTTCGGTGCAGAAAAATGTGAAATTGTACATGTCAAAAATCCAATAATTCGAAATTCTTTTTCCATACAATTATCAAAACTAAAAATCCATCTTCTTATGATACCATATACGGTGAATTTGTTGTTGACTCCGTAAGGGAGCATTTCAAAATGTAGGACAGTCGCTCTGCCGTTCTGCCGCATTTAAGTTCTAATTTATTTTATTTTCTTTAATTTCGGTTCCTTTGATTGTGTTGTGGATACATATATACATTGGCATAGTCTATATATATTTATATACTTCCAATTTATTCGTTATTTTTAAAATAACGAGTATTATAGCATGTAAGCAAGAGATGCAACAAACGAAGAAGAGAACATTGTTATTTCCATTTACTACTATACAAGAAATATATCTCAAATACATTAGGTTTTCCACATTTTGTACGTATTCGACTACACTTTTTATTTAAAGTTTCTTTAAATAGAGCACTACTTTTCTGCTTTCCACTGAAAGGATAATGGAGCGTTTCAAAATATATTCCGATCAGTCAGTCGCTGATCCGTTACTCCTATGTTCCTTTCTCTATTCGCGAACTAAAAATCATTAATTAGAGAAGGTCTAATTCCATTGTTCATACTAGTTTAAAGTATTCGAGTTGTACACCATACTGATGTATCTTTTAGAAATTGATCTCTTTTAGTTTTTGAGATATCTGACGGTGAATATCGCTGATTATCATTTAAAAAAGCAAGTTTTTTGCAAAGACCTACAAGGACCAGTATGATGTATGTGTGAGCAAAAAAGTTAGTCTTACTGTTATACAACAGAGCATCATGTATTGACACATATCTTAGCTCGTTTTATTCTACTACTTTTACAAACTTTTAAACATGAATAATGCCGAAGTTAATAACACCAGTATTCCTGTTTGTATTATCATTGCAAAAAACTTGCTTTCCTAAATGATAATCAGCGATATTCACCATCAAATATCTCAAAAACTAAAAGATACATCAGTATAGTGTACAACTCGAATACTTTAAACTAGTATGAACAATGGAATTAGGCCTTCTCTAATTAATGTAATTTTAGTTCGCGAAGCTGGTACAATAGGAAATTTCCAGTGAGCACTCTCCTCTTTGAATATATAAAAGACAAACATTTGATCAAAATATAAAATTTATTCGTGTAATTTATATAAAAGTTATAAAGTGAAATATAATGTAACAGCACAATACAGGAATAGTCGCGGAATAGAGAAAGGAACTATATTCAGTAACGGTGATTTTTCGACCGTACTGAACCACGATTGTAATTTATCAAACGAATCTGTTTTATAGTATAGTGGAAGAGGTACACCGTTAGCCAACGGAGTAGAAAAACCGACAAAAGCATTTGTTTTTGAATCGTATTTGATTTTTCTAATAACTCCAGTATAGTCTTCTGAACAGAAGTCAAATTTCACATTGATTAAATTCAAATATTCTTTTAGTTTTTTTAAATCTAAATTTTCCTTAATTTATAGTTGCTTCATCCGCTGAAATGAGGGTGTTAATTGCAGTTAAATTTGGGATGGATCCTCGCAGATTAATCCTAATAAGTTCGTATGTCAATTTTCCGCCTAAAATATACAGACATACGGCAAAGTTCTTTATACACTCCTCATAACGATAACGGCTTTTTGCATTTGATAAGTTTTTGATGATTGTGTGCATGAATGATGACAAAAATTCATGTTTATGGTGATTTCCAGATTCATTTTTAAAGAAATTCATTAAAGATGTTGATAGTTCTAATGGTATTTGTTGTGGAAAAATCCTATTAGAAGTTTGATTTTATTCAGATTTCGAATGAAATAATTTTGATAAATATTTGAAACTGTTTTGTAGGCCTGGTTTAACCATAAATTGTCCATTGGTCAATTTAAAACGCGATTTACTTTTTATATCATCTAGATCTGCTGAATTGTATTTAAGAATATCAAATAAATTTTGTGTATTCAGCAATACTTGTGCTGAATTAATCGCTTATATTTTTAAAATATCTTTAAATAACTCACCCACTAATGTTGTAACAAAATCGAAGAACTCCCCATCTTTTAATGAAAGAATATTGTCTGGTAACACAAACGACTCGCAGAGATATTCTGTGTTATTCATTGGGAGAAATAATCATCTAAAACTCTTTGAAACGAAAGAAAGTTGACGAAAATCGGAAATCAGCTGTTTCCCCCTTGCATACATGGCAGGAGTCAAATTTTTGTTTTTTACTAAGAAATGTCAAACATAGGCGCAACGTGCTGCTGTCCAATGAGATAGAAAGAAAACAGCTTTTCTTATAGTTCCATCCTTTCGGACAAAAGACATCTTGAACGACTACCGAGTTATATGTATTTCTTCCTCTTCTTTGTCTGCGAATCCATCTGTCTGCCTATCTCATTAACATTCATTTCAATTTCTGTCAACAGCTACATCTTCTTACTACTTCCTGAACTTCTAATATGACATCTTCGATTTTCTATGAGCTTCAAAGTTTACCAGAAGATCGTACACCGATCTTAAATTCTATAATATGGTCAGAGATTTACTTGGTTGTTTACATGCAAGGTTATTACAATTTCGACATATTGATTCTGTGCCCTGCTTCTTATTAACACACGATGTTTGTGACGTTTTAAAAGTGGAAATTGATGACACAGAGTTAAATGCCATCCGTGACGAAATATGTTACAAACTGAAGAGCGGTGGTTACGTCGTCAAGGATGGTATTCAAACAAGTTTTCGTTGTTTTAAAGAATTTCTGTTGAAAAAAACAGACCAGAAAATGAAACAGTTAAAATATAAACGAAAATATACTACTACAATGACATCACCAAACACTTTAACTCAAACACAACTAACAACAACTACAATATTATCTCAAGCAACAACAGTATCCTCACCATCATCCATGACTTCTGAACAACACAAACAACAGCTCATATAATTAACAAAAGAATGGTTTACAACGATTCAAAAGATAGTTTTGAATTAAAGAAATTGATGTTAGTCGAAAGCAATGGCTATTTTTTAAATGTATTAGATACAGGTAACGTATTAGAAGCGAATGTTGTTTGTAACTGCGGTATTAAAACTGTTCTATGCAAAAACGTTGATAGATTTACAATGTCAAATTACTACAGACATTTGAGAAATACAAAATGCTCGTTATTAAAAAATCTTAAAGAAGAACTTCAACAACAGCAAGCAGCAACAGGTGCAGCAGGCATGTCCCACCAGCAGCCAGTCATTCAAATTATAACGACAACACCAGTTGTTGTTCAATCCCCTTCTTCTATTTCTACTCCTTCTGCGTCCTCAGTAACGACAAGAGCGAAACGTTCGAATGATTCGCAAAACAATGCTCAGGCAAAAAGAACTAAAAAATGACAGTTTATAGTCTTCTTTCTATTATGATACTCTCCCTGTTAGTTTTTAAGTGAATTTTTCTTTATACGTGAATTTGATTATTCTAGTGTCTGACGCGCATATCCATTGTAGCAGTTTTTAAGCAAGGTTTTAGTCTTTTCATAATTGTGATAAAATACCTATAATTGATAAACTACTATCAACCCCAAAATTCAAGGCACTCGGTTGTTTCCGAATAACTCTAAAACGATAAAAGATAAAGACTTGCAATTTTCAACAATCGAAAGAACACAGTTTAGCCTATGTTTTCATAAGCAAAACCCCTTTTCGAAACCATTCGGAACATCGGTTTTCTAGGGTATCTTTAGAAAAGCACTTCGGATCTTCGAAAACTGAGATAGAAATCTATCAGTTTGCTTTTATAGATAGATAGTCCAAAGTGTCCTCTCTAAAATGGGAACTAAGCTAACTCTTAATTTTTCCTAGTTCACACGTGACATCGGATTTCCTGAGAGTCCCAAGATCGATATTTCTTTAGGTGTGGTAATTCCGAAAATAAATGCAAACATCTGTAATCGACCACACTGAATATCGTGGCAATATTTATTTTTCAAAACAGTTTCAAAAACCTGATGAATACCTATGTTAGGTGAAATAACCCATTTTTGCCTATTTTTGAGTAATATTAAAAAATTCATAATCCAGTCAAGATCTATCCAAATTAAGTAAGTACCATAGATGTACTTATTTTACTTGCTTAATACTATGCAATTCAATAAAAGCTTTGAAAATCAACAGAAAATACTTTAATTTTTGAAAACCTTTTGCAGAAATTTTCCGAAGTACAAAAATGTTTTTACTGTTGTCAAATACAAAATCGTATTAAACAGGTAAAATAGAATACATCTTGGTATTCTGGCTTAATTTGGATCGATTTTGACTGGATTATGAATTTTTTAATATTACTCAAAAATAGGCAAAAATGGGTTATTTCACCTAATATAGGTTTTCATCAGGTTTTTGAAACTGTTTTGAAAAACAAATATTGCCGCTATATTCAGCGTGGTTGATTACGTACGTTTGCATTTATTTTGTTTACAAGTCTTTATCTTTTATCGTTTTGAAGTTATTCGTGGCGTCGACAGTAGAAAGGAAAGAGAAATCTAAACGCTACTACACGAACGTTCTTCACAGTATCGGCTGTTTAATACCCACACCGTTATCATGGTAGATTTCGGAGGTTAACTAGCATCTCTCTCTCTGACTCTCATTCAATTTGAGTAAAGTTTTCTTGACTTTTAGAAATTTACGTGCATTTGGATGAATTTCAGTGAATTCGGGTAAATTTTGAATTTACTTGAATTTAACGGACTAAATTTAGCGGTTTCCACCTTGTTGATTCCACATCATATGGCAAAAAACAAGGTAACGCTCATCCACACTCGCTCGGTCCCTTGACTTTAGGAACTTATATCTGCGAATGACCCTCCGTCACTTTTGAATCCACGACAATCTCATGCCTCCCTTCCGTCGACGTTCGCTAGGGCACTACGTAAAATATGTTCTAATTTTTCTTTGATTTGTTGTATAAGGTTCGTAATCTAATGTAAATCTAAAAGGTTTTCTCGAGACCACGCATAGATCTCCAGAAATCTAGAAATATTTCTGAATTCAAAACAATGCTCTCGCCTCCCTTCGGGCGGCGTTCGTAGTCAGTATAGCTGAGAAATGCTGTGAACTTCTCTCATTCCACGGAAAAACCGTCTTATGTAATATAAAGTCAAAAGGTTTTCCGAACACCCTCTGCAGATCCCAAGGAGGTTGGAAGTATATCTGACCGATTCGCTATCACACATTATCTGTACACAGTAAGTTTTATTATCCGTACACGACTTTTTTCGGTATTATCACCCTTGACTGCTATCTCGCGACATCTATCTCCGACCTGTAGAAAACGTTCGGTTAGGTTTTTTCGCTCTGCATTAGTAGAGATATTTCAGATCATCTCTTTGAACATTTTTTTGTCGCGTGGTTAAAAAGAAATTAATTATGCTTCTCGTTTATGATTGGCTTATCCATGGAATATCTGACTGTCTGTGTGTATGTGCGAAAAATATGGAAAAATGGCTGTGTTTCTAACCAGTGTTTCTACAGCACTTGTCAAAAGTACCGATTCCCCCTGTAACTCAAGAACCATGATAGCTAGAGACTTCTAATTTTGTGTGGGCATAGCTCTTATCGAATGCTGATCACGCACCAAGTTTGGACC
>CAJNOQ010009592.1:0-10149 GCA_905250885.1 Didymodactylos carnosus
CGGTTTTTGCGTTCCCCCACCGGCCCCCCCCCACACTTTTCTTAAGCTGTCCCCCCCCCCCCCCCCCTCAGAAATGATGATTCTGTATAAAAAATCAATTTGAAGACAAGCACATGGAAAGATAGCCCGGACTTTCAAAATTTGTATCACTTTCGGACTTAGAACTGTTTTTTCCTGGTTTTCGAGGACGTTTTCTAGAAGCCCTGAAAACCAGGGTCGTCAGATAATAATTTTTTTCTGGACACTCAAACCACTTTTTTGTTCGAACATGCCCAGTGTGGAACACTTTTTTTAAATACACTTCAAGCAAGAGATCTCGGGTTGGTTTTATTTTAAAATAGACACCTAACTGCGTGGACTGATGGACGCCGATTTTTGAATTAGGCTTTAGTTTTCTGGAAAATTAATGATCTCTGCAAAATCCGAAAGATTTTTCGGGTTTCTTGGATCTCTAGAAAACGAACAAAGGCCTAAATCAAGAATCTGGTCCCATCAGCCCACGTAGTTGGGTGTCTATTTTAAAATAAAACCAACCTGAGATCTCTTGCTTGAAGTATATTTAAAAAAGGTGTTCCACAGCGGAGGGTGAGTTTTTGACCCTGGACTCTGGAAAATTCTGAAACGGTAAGAAAGAGCGAGACAAAAAAATTTCATAACCACAGTTTGATAAGGTAAATATTTGCTGAAAGTTTGATCAAAGATCGGATGTAAGCCAAAAATGTTTTTTTTCTAAGGGGAGCCCTAAAGTAGAGGTACAACAACTAATCAAGCGTAACGCCTTCCTTTATGATGAATTCGGTAGCTACACATGTGATGTATAATAATAGTAAAATGACACACACCGTCCATATTAGGCAATGATCTTTTTAGTCAATTTTTGTTCACGTAAACGCTTATTTATTGATCATAAGAGTGCAAGATCTCGAATCTTCTTGTATCTCCAAGTTAAAATGAGACACTTTTTTGGATTATGGGCCGTCAATACATGAAAGAATAAAAGAGAATATATGAAATACAATGGTTGGTTGATTGCCTGTATTAAGTAAAAAAATTGGAAATATATCGGAGACATATAAATGAAAAATAGAATTTTGACTCTTTTAAACGAGAAGTTAGTGAAGTATCGTCACAGAGCATATGTTGCTCAAAAACTGCTTGATATCCTTTATTATACATAACTATTTTTTGATTTTTATTTATTATATTTAACCATTGAATTGTTTTACGCATTCATCTGTTGGCGAAATTTTATTGAATGTCTCCTTCATAGATTAAGATGGAATTTATGTCAACATTTGAGATAAGATTAGTCTAGTAGAGCTTTGTATTTTTTCTGTTACTGTGACCTCTCCCCTTTTATTTAAATAAATAAATTAAAAAAATTGTATTTCTACGAAACGAAAATATCACAGATTCTAATGGAATTTTCAGCTCAATGATAGTCTCGTTTATAACATGGACTCATTTCAAAAATGGATGTAGCTCGTTAGGAAGCGTTCTTTTTATGACTGACGATATGGGAGTATATTTTGATTTTCTCAGAAACTAGTGTATCGGATGGCCCTGATAAGATCGGACACTTTTATTCGTTGTTTTTGAGGCACTGCCCAGTAGTCCATAGAGTTTATTCTAAGCTCAAGCGATAGAGAATTTTACAGTTAAGTTTTCAAGAAAATTTCTTTGTGTAGAAAACCGACAAATCCAAAAAACCTAACTTTTGAATCTATTTTTCACAAACTTTAGTTTTTGACTATAAAAGTAGTAAAACGTTCTGAATCCAGGGTTTTAGTCTCATTATCTTATATAGAATTAAATTTGGCATCGTTTGATATATATACAAAGTTTCTCAACTGAAACCATTAATTAAAAAATTTAATTTAATTTGAAAAAATTGAAAAACCGATTGAGAGCTAATTATAAGGCCAGTTGTTGTAGCAGAAACATTGTATGAAGTTGTAAAGAAGTGAGATCGATAGAGCACAAAATTCTCTATCTATCTACGCAGATAAGTTAACTATTGAGCCTCAGACAATGGGCTAAAAAGCTTGTCGCAATTTGACAACTACGCACCCTTTTTTGCATCAATATCGTCAATGGTGCTCTAACGAGAAAAATGTTATCAGCGTTCAAACAGCAGATTTTGTAGAGAATTGAATTCTCTATCGATTGAGTTTAGAATAAATCCTTTAGAATACTAAGCAGTGCCTCAAAAACAACGAAAAGAAAGTGCCCAATTTTATCTGGGTCAGCGGATATATACTGTGTATAATTTCCAACGGTAATAGCAGCTCTATACAGCTCAAAGCTAAAAGGCATTTTAAGCTGGAAGGGGAAAACATTTTTTGTTTAAATTATGATATTGCTACTAGAGGGTCCTGCGTTCGAATCTCGGTTTCGACATCCATTTTCTTCCCACGTGGTTGCCTGTTAGATTCTCTTTATACTCAAGACCTGTTTCTCTTTCTAGTATTCACAATCAAATTTCTCACAAGTCGATATGCGAGCAACATTGATTGAAACGTTAAAATCTGATCCCGCATTGTAACAAGCTGTGGCTAATATTGTTTGGCATGATCCAAAGTCAGTTTCTAAGTTTGTGGATCGAATTATTGATATGATGTACGATGATTTTATTAAGGAGATATGGTTATACGAATAAAAACTTCGTTCTTATGTGTGTTTCTTAAAGAGCAAAACATTAACATTTCTTTTCAATACAGAGCACAAAACTGATGCTTTTACGGTATTGTATGCGTTATAAAATTTATTAAGTTAAAGAAACAAAAAAAAAAAACATTGTCTGTTGCCTTTTGTCCTGTTGAAGGAAAGGAAAAAAACATTGAGAAGTATTATGTGTCAATACAGTTTTTGACAATCATATGTTTCAAATATAATAAACATACAAATATGAGTAACGATCTATGTGCTAATCGGGTACTCTTGTACTAGAAATAACTGATGGCTTATCGGAAATAGCAACAAACGCTATAAATGATTCAACCAAAATGAAATATTTTCGTTAGTGTGGTTTGATGAAATTGTAAATAATATGGAGGAAAACTTAGAAACGCAGTCAGAACTGCGTGAATCAATCAATTATTTAAGAACACTTAATGATCTAAATGAATGTATCGATTATATAACTGATGTTTAAACAAAAAAAGTCATTCTTATTATTTCCGAAGACATTGGTCAAACTGTTGTACCAGTCATACATGATTTTGTGCAGCTGATTACTGTTTATGCTTATTCAATGAGATAAATTGGGCCAGAAACTAGAAGGTATGCTGGTTTGTTTAAGAGTCATTGTTGGTAAGAATTCCCTGCGATGGAAATCTGACATTCTCAGAATTTAATGCTCTTTTCACCATATAATCATGGTGACTCAAAAACTGCAACACTACTGTAAAAATAGCTTCATATTATCTACCTTCCAAGTTACAGTACGTCCAACTTGTAACAAAGTGAATGTACCACTGAAATGAAATCATTTTGGAAATCTAACAGCAGTCTCATGTGGCAGCGATTATCAAGAATAAAATAAAAAAGATTATATAGAACAGCACTAACATCAAGTATGAAACCGACAAAACTGTATTGAGTAATTCAAAATGAAATCTTTCACGCTTTACAGAGGTTTCTGCTTAAAGGATGAGAGCCTATATAGATAATAGGTCTATATTACTGATACTTGAACTTCAAAATCGCAGATCAGGAGGCAGTGCGGCTTTTAGGGTATATGAATTTTGGACTTAGTCGATAATGGTAAATTTTTCGTCATTTCCCAAGTAGATCTGCATCTGTTCGGTTAACTAATGTTTTCATTAAACCGAAACCGAAGTAACCGGCCAACGATTATAACCGAATAAGCTTTATAATGTACCCGATTTTGGTTGTTACTGTTCTACTATAGGCTCTAAAATACAAAGTAGGTGGTTGCTTTTTGAATAACTATTGATAGGAATGAAATAGAGACCCGCGGTTTTCGCTGCTTGATAGTCAAGACTTTGAGCATAAATGTTTTATAGTTGTAAAGTACATACATAAGATCGTACAATTTTCTTTTCCGCTCTGTAACTTTCTTAACAACGTTCGATACACAAAAGATATTTGAAGAAAAAATATATCTATAGATCAAAACTGTTTTTTGCTCGTTTCTCGAAAAGTAGACTTAGTACCAAAAAGTGGATATTAGATTCGGCCTCTACATGAAAGGATGAATCAAAATATCTATAGTTTCTTTCCAAACCGCCCCGTTGCAAGTTGATCCTATTTGCTAACGAGTTGTTGTTTACAGATGCTTAAAAGTTGTTTAATAATAGCTCGCCTGTGTCAAGCTAAACTAAAGAGCCAATATGCTCAAATCTCACGTTGAAAAAATTGATAGCTTATAAACAAGAAATAGAAAAATTTGATTTCAGAATTCATGAGATTAAAATACCATTGAAGGTATCAATGATCATATCAATAGTTTACCAGAAAAATGCAGCGATTTTGAAAGTATATCTGTAAAACAAGTGGAAAAACACAACGACACTTGTTGTTGAGTTAGTTAAACAACCTGAACATATAATAACCGAAAAAAATGTTTACTCCCAAATTTCTAGCGTAGACAATGTCAGAACGTCGTGTCAAATTTTTCGCATCGAAATCCAATCTGTTCACCCACTTCTGGTAATTATCGGATCTTTTGATACTCAAAACATCGACACCTTTTCGCGATTTAGTCCTATTGGTTTATCCGTTTTCTTCCAGCTAGGAAAACAGATATATAAAAAGTAATGCTCTTGGGTATCGAAAAACGTGATTTTCTGATTTCCCAAAACAGATAATCTATATGAGCATGTCGTCATGTATTACTTTTGATGTGCGAGCATATTATTTTGTGCTGATTGACCGCAAACATAGATCTGCAAATATTATTTTTTAAATATTAGTTTGAACAACAAAGAAGAAAATAAGAGACAATTCTGAATATTCTTGTTCTAACGAGCAGAGTACAGATAAATTTAAGTTAAGTTTATAGCTTACGTATGACAAATCTGAGGAATTCTGTTTGGCTATTCGCCCACTCCAGTTGATATAACGACGCATCTAAAGACCACTCTTTGCCGTTGACTTCGTCCCACATTTGTTTGAAAGATTCTTGGTTGTGTAGATATATACCACGTCCTGACCAAATAATTTCTTTTGGTTTGGTCGAACCTAGTTGTTGACCCAGAATCATGCCCCCTTTTTCGCGTATAAACTTTGCAATTTGTCTCATCACACGCTTTTGATCATTATAGTCGAACAAATGAATGAAATTTCCCGCGAAGACAATGTCAAAATGCCCTGTCAAAGTTTGATGGAAGGATTCGTTGAATATGTCGCCTGCTGTGAACGAAACTTTCAATTTCTCTTGATCTCCATACATTTCGTAACCAAAATTGATAAAATCTTGTTGAAGATCGGTTCCTACAATATTTTCTGGAGGAGCTCCGTCTGCCACAAGCTTTCGAATATTTTGGCCCAAACAGCAACCAAGGTCTAATATCTTGTCACCATCTTTGACGCGTTGTAAAACTTCCAGATAATCAGGAAGCATTGCCAAGCTAAACTCATTGAATGAATACTGCCCAAGACACGGGTATGGATATATTTTATATGCCTTGTCGCGCACCCTTTTCACATGTGTCTCGACTTCATCAGGGACCAATCCAACATAATCGCTATAAAATTTACGCGTAGTACAATCAATACATGGCACGTCAACGTAGAATTCGTTATTTTCTACCATTGCCATGTCTGTCAGTCTGAAACACCAGAACACGCTCTACACCTTGTTGATTTTCGCTGTTATTGTTGATAATTTTCGACTTCACGGTATACGCAATATACGTCAAGATGATGTTAAATAAAGCGTGAACTATACACAATACAACATTTAAAAATGCCCACATGCTTTTTATATCTCTAACGAAATATAAATTTTCCTTTCACTGGATGATCACTATCATTCTTCTCCAACCATAATTCATCTCTCTTTCTCTTTTTGTGTGTATGGTCACTCACCCTTTGTACATATTCTACTTCTATCTCATTGTTCATTTCTTAGGCAGTCAATAAAGTCATATTCTATCATTCTCTTACTGTGTTTCTTTACACTCTCTCGTTTTGTCTTCTGCACTACATAGATTAAGATGGAATTTATGCCAACATTTGAGATAAGATTAGTCTAGTAGAGCTTTGTATTTTTTCTGTTACTGTGACCTCTCCCCTTTTATTTAAATAAATAAATTAAAAAAATTGTATTTCTACGAAACGAAAATATCACAGATTCTAATGGAATTTTCAGCTCAATGATAGTCTCGTTTATAACATGGACTCATTTCAAAAATGGATGTAGCTCGTTAGGAAGCGTTCTTTTTATGACTGACGATATGGGAGTATATTTTGATTTTCTCAGAAACTAGTGTATCGGCTGGCCCTGATAAGATCGGACACTTTTATTCGTTGTTTTTGAGGCACTGCCCAGTAGTCCATAGAGTTTATTCTAAGCTCAAGCGATAGAGAATTGAATTCTGAATTGAATCGGTGAGATGAGAGTGAGTAAGAAGAACATGTTTTTCGAAATTTTACAGTTAAATTTTCTAAGAAAATTTCTTTGTGTAGAAAACCGACAAATCCAAAAAACCTAACTTTTGAATCTATTTTTCACAAACTTTAGTTTTTGACTATAAAAGTAGTAAAACGTTCTGAATCCAGGGTTTTAATCTCATTATCTTATATAGAATTAAATTTGGCATCGTTTGATATATATACAACGTTTCTCAACTGAAACCATTAATTAAAAAATTTAATTTAATTTGAAAAAATTGAAAAACCGATTGAGAGCTAATTATAAGGCCAGTTGTTGTAGCAGAAACATTGTATGAAGTTGTAAAGAAGTGAGATCGATAGAGCACAAAATTCTCTATCTATCTACGCAGATAAGTTAACTATTGAGCCTCAGACAATGGGCTAAAAAGCTTGTCGCAATTTGACAACTACGCAGCCTTTTTTTGCATCAATATCGTTCAACTCTCCCAGCTCTACACGAGCTTTCTCTGCAAAGTTATAGAATTTACAAGTAGAGCCCTAAATGTTCATTGAAAGCTCAGAGCTACAAAAATAAGAAATTAATTTAGGGCTTTGGTTTTAAATTCTATAACTTTAAAAACAAAAAAATAAGAGACCTGAAAAAGTTAGTATCGAAATTAGAACATGTGACTCTACGTTTCAAAATGTACCTAATGTTTTGGTCCAAATTCTTCGTTCTTCAAAGTTTCTTGCAAGTAGAAGTACAGTGCGTAAACTTTCTGAAATTTAATGATGCCTAAATACAAATAGAAACATCCACAAAGAACCATTTTCAGCTTTAGGATATATGTGACTTATCTGACAACATTCCTATAGAATCCACGATCGCTCATCTGATATAGGTGGTATTCTTAAACCAAACCCATTAGTAAAGGTACAGATTGATTTTTAGCAGGTCTGCTTCTAAAACATAAACAAACATTGAAATGAAAACACTTGAAAAAAAGACGTAAAGACGAAAACATACAGCTATGGCCTTCTCATATTAAAAGGCTTTATTTTCTTGTAAAAATAAGCTGATGGAGAAAGAGTCAGTCAGGAGACAGTAGATGAACAAAAAGAACCAAGATGGTCTGAGAAAACAATTTATTGTGTGTCTCTACATCCATGTGCTCTCGGTCTCTATATATTTTTCTGTACACATAATACGAATTTCATCGTATACCGAAACACGTGTATAGCTGTGCAGAAACAAAATAAATGCGTCTTATTCTTCTATATACATACGCGTGTTTGTGTTGAATAGACCAAAATAGAAAACTAACACAAACTTTATTACAAAACTAAGTATTACCTTAAACTTGTAATAACCTTGAAACTATATTAATGACTCATTAATAATGAGTCAATTGAGGGAAAAAATTTTCATTTTTGTAGATGATTTAAATAATAATGGCTTGACTAGTGAATCTTCCATCAAGCAACTCCAGTTACGAGTTATCGAACAGTTGAGAGCAGTCGGTAAAAGTGCGGCTGAAGGATGTGTTCAACGTGTATGTAAGAATGCAGCATCCGTAGCCTTACCCATGTCCTGCAGAAAGTTTATATCTGCACAAGATCTGTCAAAGGACGGGGTGCAATAAGAACGAGGATCGGCCCTGTTTCAGATCGTCTCGAAAAGTATCTAGAATGAAAGAGCATACAATTTTATGGGGTTCTATACCCTTGGTTGGACTTCGGACCTCATATGTGTCAGAAAATCGATCAGTTTTCAACAATAGCTTCGCGAGCCCATTCCGAGACGTTTTCCGTAATTTTCTCAGAACACAACAACTTTGAAGGAAAGTCTTATATACCATTCGATGCAGCTTTGGACGGCGCACAAAACTGTCTATTGCTCGATTGTTATATACACCACGAACACCCATGTTTTTTGCCATATTACTGTTAAAAATGACCTTTTCCGCATAGCCAACGATAGTATTTCAACTTTCGCACCATGAAAGAACCTAGGTTGCGGTCTACATTGTATATCGAAAGAAAGCTCTTTCAAAACTCTACAAAATGCTTATAAGAAAAGAAAAATACGTGTTTTTTGGCTATGCATGGCTTAGCTGAGTTGATATCTGACATCGTCATCGGTTGAATCGTGATAATCCGATATCGCCATGCTATCATCCACTGTTAACATGTAGGCGGTTGACATTTGGTCATGGTGATGAACTTGGAAGCGTTCATATGCCAAATGCCAAATGGCGGAAGCAATATGGCTACAGCAACCAACTGTGCGACTTCCTGCACTACATCCACAATACCACCCTTCTACATGTAATTGACTGAATTGTATTGTTGCTGCATACGTTCTAGAGGACGAGTGTCGTGACTGTAGTTTAACTCGGAGTAGATCAGGTGCTGTATGACATATTTGAACTTGATAATCAATGACTCCGGTAAGGTCTTGATCTGACGCATGTTCTTCAGCGTAGCTTCGAGCTTGTTTCAATTGGAAAACGCCTAAAAGTAAAGAGCACGAACGTTTCCATGAAATACTACTTCCGTACAGAAATGAAAGAGTCTAAAATTGTGTTATTATTAACCTAAAGTTATTGATCTTATTTGCTCTATTGTTAATTTTGGAAAACTCATCATTTTGCTCGCATCGACACCTGTCCAAGAATATCTATTTTCATCGAGTCGTTGTTTCAAGAAGTTCTCGTCGTTTAACAATGGTTTCATTAAATGAGCAACCTCATCATTAGCGAGCGATGGTATGATCATTGGTGGTCGAAATCGATTAATGAGAGCACATACTATATGAAGATATTCTTGGAGAGTGGGAATGGTACTATTTTGAATTGTTTGATTAAAATATTTTGAATGCTTTAAACGATCATTCACACTCTCTACTACCCATCTTATCTTCGTGATGAAACGTGTTTCGTTTGCTTCCAGTGTATCGAATTGTCTACGACCGTTTAGAAACGATGGCATGGCTACATTCAGTCCAAGTGCCTCCAAGACGCCAACCGAATCCCGAAAGCCACGATCAACAACAACGATGCCATTCTCTCCAACCCAGCGTAGAATATCATCAACATTGGTCAACATAATGGTTTTCAAAATAGATGCATCATTATTGTGAAAATCCGACAAATAGGGTCCCAGAACAGTAAGAATATAGCCAGTGGTGGAAACGATAACCATAGCTTTCACGAGGGAACGGTGTTTATGAAGGTTATACGTTCTTCGTTGAAAATCATTGTTACGGCTCTTCTATAGAATCAAAAGAAAACGTTATGGCATATATTATCTTTAATTAAATCAATGATCATTCAAAACGTCTCTAGGATTCCCGTATCAAAAAGAATTATGCTACATCGTGAGTGCTTTTACCTCATGGGTTGGAGTAAGAGCATACTGCCCAGACATTGTATTTTACCATTGAATGTCTAACTACAGGGTATAGCATTTACCTGTATATATAAATATGTGCCATCTATTACCAAAATACCAACATCTTTACCATGGGCTAACAATTCCTTAGCAATTGATGACGTATGATTATCGATAACTTGTTGACGTGTGATA
>CAJNOQ010009593.1:0-10148 GCA_905250885.1 Didymodactylos carnosus
CTTTTATCTGGAAAACCAGCCAACGAACTGTAAAATCAAAAAGTAAAGAAAAAGTAGTTCAGAATCAAAATATACATATACCTAGTTTTATTGTTCAAACACAAGGAATTTCGGAAAAAAACAAAAACATGAATGTCGACCACAACGAAAATTTTTGAAAAATTCTTTTCGTCATATATAATAAGGTAGTAAATAGTATTATTGAAAGATCAAATCGCCAACAAGGCGATATACATGCCATAAACGAGTCTCTGCTATACCTAGCTGGCAGAGTTGATCGATTGGAGAGCCGAGTGGAGCATAATATTCTCTATGCAGCCATCAACGATATGATCCAAAATAAATTAACGCTGAAATTTGTGGCTCCGACTGAATTTGATGAGTTAATTCAAACCATTGTTCGGTTTGCGTCTATGGAAAATACAACTTTCCCGACCGAAATCCCATTAACGTCTGCCATCACACAGCTTCTAATTGCTCAACAACTTACATTTATACCATGGCCACTCTATTCGGCAACACGGTCGAGTAATCGGCAAATAGATAGGATCCTAATAACCTGCCACTTTGCTATGCCGGAGACAACAGAACCACTATTTGTGGTACACGAGCTAGTTACTGTCCCATTCTTTCATCGTACCAAATATATCAAAGTAACAGAAATTCCTAAGTATATTGGTACTAGCACGGATAATAACAGAACCATCGAATGGTCACAAGAGAATATTGGAGGATGTGTATTTGACAATGTCACAATTTGCAGAGATACCCCGCCAATATATATGGCGCTACTATTCGCTTACTTACTTCAATGAGCGCAAGTATGAAAAGTTAATGTTTCAATTTTTGGTCGATTTGCCTCCGTTAAATACTAAACTGTACATTCATAATCTAGCTTTCAGTGAGAATTGTTCCTGTGGTGCTTGAGAAACAATCAAGCATTTTCTCTTTGATTGTGATCATTATCATGCTGCCAGGCAAAAACTGCTAACTGAGCTTAAACTTGATCCAAATCCCTCCTTGTTCGATATATTTCCCTCCGACACGCGTATACACAGTACAGCACATACTTACACTGTTGTAACATCTTATTTAAAAGAAACGCTGAAATTTGACTAATTTTTTGTTTTTATTTCTTTTATATCAATATTTTTTCTTCTTATTCTTTCTCTTTCTTTCTGTATTTCTTCTTTTTTTTCTATTTTCTTTATTTCTAGTGAGAGCTATAATGTATTTTTATACGGTTGAACTCACTTAAATAAATAAAGTTTAAATCAATCCTTTTTTTCTGTCGAGATCTCCTATAAACAGGATATAGAACAGCTTTAAATACTCTACATTCTGAAGTTTTGAAGCAGTTCTAATGTTTTTTGAGTGAATAGCGAATTTTTTAATATTAGTTGAAATCAGTCTGAAAACCCAAATTTTCGTAAAACTAGCTTTTCGGTTTTTCTAAAAGTAAATATTTCCATGAAGCTCAGCATGGTCGATTACCCATAGTCCATCAGTTTTTAAGGCTACCAATAGTCACCGGGTGCTAGTCCTTGCACTAGTAAGATATTCGATACAACGCTCGAATCGTGGAAAATCAAGGTCTCACTTCACTCACATTTTCGAGAGGACACTTAGAGCTATCAGCCCATGAACAAAAAGAATACAATCCCATTGGAAAGCTTCTACAAACGGCCTAGTTTTCCAAACATCTCCTAGAAAACCTGTTTCGATATGCACCTAATCTGACAGAAAAATCTTCGGGCTATTCGAAACATTATTCAGATCGGTTCCAGCTTTTACTAAAAGGTCAAAAACAAGAGATTTCTTGTGACTATGACACACTGTAGTGCTTAGATAACACCCAAGCTTCTTTTCTATATCTTTCCATACATAATTTTCATTATGGCAGAAAAACGACTAACGGAGTGTTAAAAGCGCTAGGATACGTCAAAATCATTATATCGGCCAAGTGTTTCAACTGTTGGCCCATGTGTGAAGGGAATTGATCCTTTCGTATGTTTATTCATATAAAAACCCCCTTATGTGTGCTGTACACGAGTATATATAGTGTAAGAGACAATGAATGAAAATTATAGAATAGAGAGAGTGAACAATCGGAGCGAGAATGAATTATACACTAGAAGGTGAACAATGAACGGCCAAAGGATAGAGAATGAAATATAGAGAGAGAGAGAATGGAATACAAGAGAGAGACGAATTATGGAAAGAGAGTGAAATATATAGAGAGAGTGGAATACAGGAGAGAGAATACAATATAGAGTTGACAATGAACAAGAGAGGATGAGAAAGAGAATGAACAGTAGGCGCCGAAGGACTGAAGGAGATACCGATCCTTTACATCTGCCCCCACCCGAAAAATGAGGTGTTCCTGCACCGAGATGAGAACAAAACAATATCCCAGAGAGAGAGTGAAAAAACAAAATCTAAGATATCGAAGACCAAACAAAAACCGAAGTGAGGAAGGAGAAAGCAAAAACTCGAGTAAAACAACCGCAATAGAGAGAGAGAACGAGAAAAACATAACCTAAGAGAAAACAGCAAAGCGAAAGTAAAATAAAAATGAGTTTGGACGTCACAATTTATAGTTTTTTGTTTAATCGTTTCTTTCGTCGACCTTTCCGTCTTGGGCGTCGTTGAGCCAAACTGATTCGTAATTGTTGTTCCAGATGTGGCGGTATATGGATTTCCATCAATGGTATCAGCTTCTGGTGGACGGTTTGTTTCGCCATCCACCCCTGGTTCTGACCATGTGGTTGACATACCGATGATTCGTAGTGGCGTCGTATGGGTTTGGTGATCCATTCCGTCCATTCCGGTAGTTGCCATCACAATTGCCGGCCTTTTTTTCTCTATCACATACTCTTCTTCGATGAATAAATTTAATTCCATGGCAGAAGAAACGAAATATTATGCACACATATTTCGAGGTTGTTTAGGTGTTTTTATACTACTCAATATATGGCATATGATTTGACTAGTCCCATAAACTCAGGAGATCCTGAACAAATCAGGCAAGTTCCGGGCTTTACTGAAACGAGGGCAATAGCGGGAAGATCTGGCTTTGGGATTTCGCCTGACAGACCCTTATGTTCGGAGAAGATTTTTGGGTCCGAAACACTAACGCAATGTAAACTTTGATTGGAAGATATCACCCAATACTTTCCTTGAATTTGTTGCAAATAATGCGGACTGAAAGTCTATCAGTTGGTACACGGTGCCCTGTGGATAGTCTAAATTATATTGATTCCCTTCGTATCAAAAGAACTTTACATTGTTATTTCCAAAATGGACCAGATAAGGGTTTATTGGAAATTAGTAAAGAACTTGATTTAAATTACCAAACAAAAATTAAACTGGATGAGCTACCAGAGCTCTCCAGCTGTTTTCTGTCAAAAGTTATTCTGAAATATCCACTGCTCTTGTATTTTGAAACGGATAGTAGATTTTTTTAAAATCATAGGCAGAAGAGCATCAATGTTGGTTCCACTGAGCTATTTTGATATGAAAAGTAATGAGAGTCGAGCCGAGATTCGATCTGCGATACCAGTAGTATTTTGCGACAAGATCTGAAAAAATCGAGTTGTATAGTTCAACGACGAACGTTAGTGATTAAACACAAGTTAGCGTGTGATTACAAGATGTTAGGTCAGGTATGTGGAGGAGTGCGTGGGAAAACATTTGATAATTCTCAAGAGTAGTAAAAAACGGATTTAAGAAACTTTATCTATAAATACTGTACTATCCTATGTACAATATTATCTGATCATTCTGCATTTAAAAATGTAAGTTTCAAATTGTGTACTCCTCGTGCATTCACCGTATATTAAAGTTAAGTGTTCAAGCTTCTTTCTCTTTTATGACAGAGACAAACAGCAAACATAGCTCAATTTTGAGCAATTTATCTTGCCCGATTTGGCGATATTGCTCGTACAGGCCAGATTGATATTGCCGTTCGGGTAAGGTATCTTGCCCGATCCTGAGAATATCAGACAAGTGACAAGGAGCTTGCAGTTCCTCTCATGGCTTTTAGTGTCACGTCTTCACCAGCGTGTTTCTGATCGCCACCTGCTCGTCTCCAACCACTCATGGACATTAGCTTTTCGCATCATCCATCGTCGACAACTGCCGATTTCTTCACGCATGCATCCAAGTCCACCTTCTGCACGATCTGCTACCGCTACCCTCAAATACCCACCTACGTCTTTGATTTTACTTCAATTCCATAATTGCTTTTAAACGGTTCTCGGCATTCCACGTTTACATCGCGTCCTTCTTTCGTACGTCAACATCTACGATCGGCATTCTCCAATAACATTTGGCTCAGCATCATATATTATACATCACATCATCGCCTCATCCAATATGGCACGTCATCCGTCGTCACCTCAACCCCTCACGACTGCAAGCAATTGCACTATTGAATTCAAACATTTACTTCATCCTCTCCCGTATTTCTTTTAGTTTATTGAAAATTTTTTGTTTTCTATATTTTTGTTAGTGTTGTTTTTATTCTTTGTTGGTACTACTATCCATGTTGTTTTCCTCTTCATTTTAACGTTGCAACGTAGTTATTATCTTTTTAATTATCTTTTCTATTTTTTTATTTTTTGTCGTGTTGTAGTATCTGTTTCTGGTCGTTATGGCAACCTGCTCCGCAGGATCCACGTGATGGGCACTCAGATCGCGGGTGGGGAGGGAGTATGTGACGATTCTTTGTCGCAACCTCTCTTTCCACTATGTACAGATTATCTTCGTATACATGTATCATGTTTTGTTTTCTCCTTTCTTTTTGGTAGTTGTATGGTTTTGTTCTTCTTTTTTACGGTTCGTATCTTTTGGCATAAAGTAGAATATATATTTAATCCAGGATTCTTTTTAGTTTTTAGTAAGTTGTCTTTTTTTTCTTAAAAATGGAGGAAAATAAAACAGTAATACCTATAAAACACGTATCGTAGCACACGCAGACAACAAACTCAAGGACTTATAACTGGAGGGAACATAAGCCGTCACAACCTGCTTTTAAGCTATAATGTGATAACTTGTTATTGCTGCAAGTTTATGGTTTGCACAATGATTATGAATGCCAATGCCGAGAAGGACTCGTACATCTGTAGTACACATTTGAACTTTAAAGAGTTGATTTTAAGAATTTTTCTATACCCAGTTTTGAACGCTGAATTAGAAAAAACATTTTAAAAAATGCAGAAGAAAAAGCAAGACGAAAAATTGAAATTTTCTAAAACTGAAGGATATTTTGACTTTTAAGGCCTTCGAGTTTTTCTGATTTTCGTCGCTAAAACAAAGGTTTGAAAAGTAAAAGATCTATGTTCTTAATTAGCGTCAGATTCTCTATCGAATGGTGGTTTAATAAGTTCCAAAAAAAAACTTCGCTGTATTTTGCATTACACACACTTTACAAAATTTCGGGATGTAGAGTGTTTAGGCTATTCCATATCTTTTTTACTCTCAAGGTGAACCTCATAGAACATAAAGTTATGCTTTCAGGAAGTAATGAACTATATAGGTGCATGCAAAAAGATATATGTGAAACCAAGTTTTTCGTAACGAAGTCAGTACGACTCGATATACATCGAAGCTTGGTGTCGATGAATGTCTTTTTGTCATCTTGAAAGAGCTTCGAAAAACGGTCATAAGGAACGCACAGCTTTCTTTCGGTGGCAGAAGGTATTTCGACATCGACCATGCCAACAATGTTTCGTTTCTACTCTTTTTATAATCACATTGTTTTCGAAACAGCAACGACAGACTGCTATCTAATGTTATGTGTGAAGGGCAAGCCTGGTGTTCTGGCATTACTAATATCTGGTAACGTGAACTAACTGATTAGTATCCACCTGTACACGGGCCTTCGCCTGAATGTCCGCAACGTACGCGGCCCATTCAGTATCCTCCTCTTGTTTAGTCACTTTCACCAGCGTGAAATTAATGACTCGATAAAGACCGAAAGGAGTACGGATACGAAAACGTTCACCCGCCTGTTTGGTTATGCGACGATCACGAAGGTTGGTGGGAATAAAGAGTGCCAGAATAACACCAAGAGAAGTGAAAGCGAGAAGCCATCTAAAATTGAGATCGTAGTAGTGGCGAATGCCGGCAGCACCAAGATGGCTAACTTCATCCTGAAAGACCTTGGTGAATGTAAGACCACCTGCAACCGCACCGATGGCCCAGGCAGTGAGGATGATTCCGTGGGTAGCACCAACATTCTTGGCGCCAAATTGGTCGGCAAGGAAAGCTGGGATAAGTCCAAAGCCCCCTCCGTAAAAGAAAGCGATGATGCAGAAGCAGGCGATGGAGAATTCATAGTGGTTGCCATCGATAGCTCCCGGAATCAGAGACAACAACACAGTTTGAATAATGGTCGATAAGATGAAGAAGACCTTGCGAGATCCCAACAGATCTGACAGGACAGGGACGACCAGGCGACCAGCCAAGTTCAGGCCACCCTGAATGGAGTTCACACTGGCCGCAACTGCTCCCGACTTTCTGAATTGGTTCAGGACGATATTTTGCACTTTGGAAATGATCAAAAGACCGACAATCTCGTTGCACTACAAAAAAGCGGTGTATGTTCAAATTTCTAGAACGCCAAGATAATATCATAACAAAAACATGACTTACCATGAACATAAAATACATAAGAATATACTCCCTCGAGGAAAGTGAATCCTGTAGTGTCATGGCAAACGCGTTTGTTGTGTTGGCGGATGCAGATGGAGCGATCTCTTCTGTGTTAGTATCGAGATCTTTCTCAGCATCAACTGGTGTGACAGGAGTTGGAATGTTATGCAGAGGGATATTTTCTGCTCCCCTGATGGTGTGGATGTCAATGCCCTTCACGCTGTAACCGGGCGGGGGCATGCGAAGGACCATAGCAGCCAATGTCATAATTGCAAAATAACACGAGCCCAAGATGATAAAGGTTTTGGGAACACCAAGGTTCGCCACACCAGTCTGTGCGTACGTAGGACCGATCAGTCCCTTCTGAGTGTACGGGGAGAAGATGGAACCAGCACCAAAGCCACAGACGGCTAGACCCGCAGCGAGACCACGGTGATCGGGGAACCACTTTTGAAGTGGCGATACTGGTGAAATGTAAGATATACCCAGTCCTGCACCGCCGACGAAGCCATACCCGAAGAAGATGAGCGGAAACTTCTTGGTGTAGACGCCAAGAGCGGTGAGAAGGTTGCCGAAGTAAAAAAGCGTGGCGCCGAGCACAGCAGCCTTTCGCGGCCCGTTGCGTTCAAGCCATGGGCCGAGAACGGCAGCTGTCAAACCGAAGAATGCCACAGCAACGTAAAATACATTGGGAGCAGTTCCTCGATCAATGCCTCCATTTAGGCCATAAACATAAGCCTCGAGTGGCAAATTGTAACCGGACCAAGCGTAGAGAGACCCGCAGCAAATTTGAATAAGCACGGCCGCGGGTAAGAGCAGGAAACGATTGAAGGTAACACCTGGAAGGAGATACTTCTCTCGACGCAGCTGTCTATCAGAGCGGTTGTAGGTTGTGACAGAGTAGTGCTTTGCAATAATGTCAAGCACACGCATTTCGAAAGATACAGACTTATAGGAGAGATGTAGAAAGATGCTATAAGAAGCTGACTTTGTGCATTCCTTTGATACGGTTTTATATACACCGTGCTTTTCATATACGGACGTACGGAGGCTGTCAACATTTTTATGAATCAACGTGACAAATAATCGTCATACCTGAATGAATTTTGCATTCACTCACACCTCGCAGTTTTCGCTAAAATGTAATACAACACGTTCTGGTTTTGAGGTGAAGGATCCGTTAGCCTTTTCATCGCCAACTGTTACTATCAAAATTTTTCTAAAGTGGACAATTTAATGCAGAAAAGTAGCCTTTTTATTCGGACTATTCTCTACTTTCGAGCAAAGTTGAGGCTTACATCTCAATGATACCAAAGTCTAAGTTTATTACATTACTTTTGTTTCAAAGAGCGAAGGCTGTATCGAATTTCGGGTTTCAGGCAACGTTTTACAAGTAATATGTTTTAGGTGATCAAGAAGCTTTTTCACGGAGAGTCTCTAAGTATCCAACTTCAGTGAGAGTATCGATAAAATAAACAATGTACTTTGTAGTTCACACGTCATTAACTTTAACTCTGGTCGTAAGAGGAGGCAACCTAAGTGCATCTGATAAGTGATCATGCAAACATTAATGTAAAGTGTTAGGTTTTTTGTCCATATCATTACTAGTGTGACATTCGAAGCACACAAGCATAGCTTTTCCACCATGTGACTTACATTGGACGTAGTAAAAAAAGTACTCCGTTTTTTCAAAATGCAACTGATAGGAAAAAATGATTCTTTCCTATTTGTTTAGACTAATACATTAGACATTAACCTTCATTTTACCGATACTTTTCCCTACGTTATCAGAGGGTTTCTGGAATCACCTTTTTAGCCTTAAAAGACCTTTTTCTCATGGAGAAAAACTCGAAATACCGAGAGGGTCTAAAAAATCGAAAAAAATGACCTCTATCGTACAACTGACTTTTTGAAGTTTTGTTGCAAGATGGAAGATTCAAACTATTTTTCAACTAGGTAGGTTTACAAGGTGAGTCACACCTCATTGGACACCCGTCGATCTGGACATTTATGGCGGACGAGTGTTTACCTTTGAAATGAGCTGAAAACGTTTTTCTAAATCATTTTTCAACGCTGATTCAGAAAAAATAGTTTGAATCTTCCATCTTGCAACAAAACTTCAAAAAGTCAGTTGTACGATAGAGGTCATTTTTTCGATTTTTTAGACCCTTTCGATATTTCGAGTTTTTCTCCATGAGAAAAAGGTTTTTTAAGGCTAAAAAGGTGATATTCGTGATCAGCTGGACAAAACGAATCAGAATATGTATGATAAATCGAAAAGTAAAATCCACTTGAATTCTGCATTAGCTGCACGTTACATCTGTGCTGTCAAAGCGTGAAAAGTAGATCCCAATATAAAGAAATACCTAGTCACATAAATAAGCAACTGAATTAAACAAATTTTTTAAAAATAAATCCTCGTTTAGGTGCAAATCTCGACAACGACAGTAATTTATATCTCTGTTTCGATATATTTTACTAATGGGAAAGTAGCTTTTGCGATTCGATGATTTATTAGCGTGGATGATTCGTATTGTAAAAGCCGATCTGTTCGCGACTTACTTCGAGAATGAAGTGTTTGTAGGAATATCAAATTGTCTACCGTTTCATCATTCAGTCACTGAGCAAACAGATCTAATAAAAACTAAAATGAAAACTGTACCAAAAGTAGTCTTTTAGAGAACATAACTCTATGATTTTACACAATAACCTTAATGAATCTTATACCAAATGAAAGCGCGGAAAAAATGCGATATTCTGATGCTAAAGTATAAGGCTTTTAAAAATTATTTCATGACGAACATATTTTATTTTCACGGTTTCAAGGTATTGCACTATGAGAAAGTTGTTGAAAACTGAAACTTGAACTTTATTTTTCAAAACTTCTGATTAAAATTAATAATCAGTGTGACGCCCATTGACATTCCTCACCACCTGAATACGGGACGGATACGAACATAAGAGATTTTCGAATAGTTCCACGTTTGATTCCAAATTGATCAGAACATCTATGAGATGCTTTTCTAATATCTCTTGCTTATAACGATTCTCGACGGTTTCCAATAATAGTTTTCGCTCAACTTCCTCTTTAATTTTTGTTCCAATGTGTTCAGCGGCATTCAGATCAGGCGAATTGCCAGGCCATATATCATTACCCCAAAAAGTGATATCGTTCTCTTTAAGCAATTTGCGTCATATTTGCACGCATGCATGGCGTTTTGTCATGGACAAATACCACTTGATCAAGATCGATTACATTTTCTTCGTCCTTGAGAAATGGACACACGTGCTGCATCAGAATAACGTCACGGAAGTATTGACCAGTCCAAGATTCGCCCTTCTCTTTTATTACCCAGTGCAGCTTTTTGGCTGTAAACATGATGAAAATACCGATGCATGCTTGATTTTTCACCATTTCACGATATCTTTCATCGTCTTCAATATCTTCAATACTTCTTGCCCAAACTCTATCATTTTGATAATTTGGCCTG